>JAIUZE010000316.1:0-84760 GCA_022085475.1 Heliosperma pusillum | reverse complement strand
GAGCTAGTAGCTAGACTATGGTGTGTGGGTGCTCTTTTGAGAAGATTTGTTCTTATCTGTCAAAGTGAATTGGGAAAACGAAAAAGTTCAAGAAGCGAAGTTGTGTTCAGAGAAGAAAAAAAAAATAGAAAAAAAATAGAAAAGAATAGAAAAAATAGAAAAATCAGAGAAAAAAAGAGAAAAAAAATAAGAAAAGAAGTTATGAGTATCTCCTAAAAATGTCAAATCAATAGAAGGAGTTTACCCTTGTGTTTCGTGTGTAATAAGCCAATCTGTTGCTTCTGGCTTCGCTATTTGTCTTTTGGGAATTAACCGAAAGTCTGGATTGAATATTCATTTATCATTGGTCAGTTACTAGCTCATTCTAACCTTCACATGACCATAACTATTTGTCCACCTTTCACCATTTCCCAAAGCCTTCTTCATATTTTCCGGCTTCTTTTCTATGTGCATTATGATCTTTGACTTGTGTTTTGAATTGTTTACCATATTAGACTGCGGACACATTTTCATAAGTCGTAGATAGGTGAGTGTCTCAAAACATTTACACATAAAGAAATCACCTTTTACATACAATGAGTGTTCGAGTGTACCGTGAGAGTCCATTTGTCAAAAGATCATGCAAGAGCCGAAATTCTGTAGTGAAATTCTTTGCGCTACGCCGTTATGTAAATCTCAGCCATGTTTATGTATCATTCTTGCCCACGTTGCTTTTGGGTTATGATTCATTATGTTTTCAAAGTTTTACGTTGAGATTTGTTTCTTGATGGTGTAGTAGCCAACGCTTGCAACCTTGTCCTGGTATTGTTTGTTATGTTTGCTTGAGGACAAGCAAAGGTTTATCTTGGGGGAGTTTGATAAGTGAATATTTGTATGGTTTTAACCCCCAATTTAGCTCGGTTTTGTATGTCATTTGTGCTTCGTTAAGCCACTTTATGAGCTAATATCGTCTTCTAGGCGAATTCCTATGTTCTAACATGTTTTGTAGGGAAAGTGACGTTTCTACGCCTTTTTTCTATATTCCCGAGCATTTGCCTAGAACCCGACGATTCAAAGAAGAAAGCTTGACCATGTGTAAGGCATTTCAAGAAGGTTCACTAACTTAAGAGAGAGAAGAAGCAGAGACGGTTTCGTAGTTGTCGGAAGACCAATCAATTAGACGGGAGAATTCATCGCTTTACATCATACCCTATCAACAAACCCGATTGTATAAGTCAAGGGGGATGTTGGAAGTCAAGTCAAGCAAAGGAAGATGAAGCGGTAGTCAAGAGCTTCCAGAAGACGACTTACCCGATCGGGTAAGTGTGTACCCGATCGGGTATGTGTGCTGCTTCGAGCATTGCGGCTCCTTCATCCTATTTTTGACCTATGTATTTAATGCCCGACCTCTTCTCCACGAAACCCTAATACTATAAATAGATGCTCTAGCCTCACACACTCTCACACACTATCTTACACAATCTAATCCTATATTTCATACAATCTTCTTATTAGTTTTCTCTTTAGCTTTAGTCTTTCTAGTTTAAGTTTATCTTCTTCTTTTGTCTTTTGCTTCTAGTTTATTTCTGTCCATTTCATATCAAAACATTAGCATAGTTCAATAAGAATTTCAAGCTTTGTATCTACTAGTTGGGTTCAAGAGTTGTAATTCAAAGTACGGTATTTCTATGCGAGGGATTTCTATTATTGTTATCGCTTTCATCGTTGATCGTCACCTAGGTATTCCTAATTTATCCTTTGCTTATTGTTCTTTATTGCTTTCCATTTGATTGCCATTTTCTATTTCATTAGATTCATTTTCATGTTGTTATAATCATAGTTTCATTTCTTAGATTGTCATATAGCGTCGTTATTATCGCCACATAGAGAGTCTAAATTATTGTCAAAATCAACTAAATATGCTTACCTTAACTTTCATTATTAATATCAACATAACCATGAGTGAGTAGTCACCTTTCTAGGGTGTGGGGTAGCCATGTTAGATTGATTAAAAGATGATAATTGGATAAAGGAAATTGTGCTTTTAAAACATTGTGTCTATGCATGTTTGGACTTTAACGATAGTTGACGATTCTTGAGCACAATCATTGACTAGTGTGGAATTCTTTTCCAAGGTAGATATACAGGAATTGAATAGACAAAGCGTGACATAGTGGATTAAGACCTAGTAAATCGCACTAAAAGCCTGCTAGACCATCTGATCTATGATGGTAATGAACACACCATTCTTACGAACGCTCAATGAATTATTTGCATATCCTAAATCCAATTTCATTAATATGTCAATCTACATGTGTGAACCTATTTCCCTAGATGCTTCTTATTATTGTTAATTTATTATCTACTTTATCATTTCCATTTCAGTTTGTTTTGTTTTTATTTATGTTCTTTATTAGTTTAGACATCACAAAATCCAAAACCCAGAAAATCATTAGATAAAACTTAATTGTGAGACGATTCACAATCCATAGGAAACACCATCTTCCTGAGGATCGACCCCTACTTCCCTAATTACATTAATTTGTTATTAGCCTAGTCTGGGTAATTTATCTTTGTATCGGGCTTGCGACAGGCCTGATCAGTGAAATACTTTAAAATGATTAAAGAAATAAAAAGCTTTGAATTTTTTTTAAGCTTGTAATTACATTTTCCGTATATTTTTTTTAGTTTTGGTCATGAAAATTTATTATTTTAAATTCTGATTATATCTCAACTGCGTAACAAAATTTTTTGCAACTCTTAAATTTTTGACATATGTGGGAATATCCGTCTTTAAAGAAGATGTGTGGGGTTGCCTTTCACAAACAGCCAAGTAGAAGGGCAAGTGGAAAACCAAGTCTTTGTGAGAGGCAACCTGACCCGTTTTCGTTGAAGACGGATATGCCCGTCTTCACTAAGATAAACTCAATTCAGCTTGTCATGTATGTGCGGTCAATACAAAGCTTTTACTTTTTACTAAAGTACTTATAGAGTTAGAGGTTAAATTGACATCTTATTAATTTTTTTTATTTCACCTTAATATATTTTGATTTGAGAAAAAATAAATCTGCAAAATTAACTAAGAAAAATGATTAATGTTATGAAATGTACATTTTAATGAAAATATTATGTTTGAGTTTGAATGATATCTTCTTATAAATTTTCTCAAATTTAAATTTGAAGTTAATGATTTCTTTTTACGTATACATGTTGTCGTAAGTTATTGGCAAAACCGTTATCAAAAGTGTGACATTACAACAACTTTGTTCATAACCGTTGTCGTCACATGTCAAACTTTTGACAACTTTTTTTTTTTCTTATAACCGTTGTACTATGTCATACTTTCTGCAACGATTTTTTCCATAACAGTTGTCATATCTTTACTCTATTTTGAAATAATAATAATAATTTTTTTGATGTGCTCTTGGTTAGACCTGGCAAAAGCAACCCGACCCGAATGATCCGACCCGAAAAGGCTTACCCGAGACCCGAAACTAACCCGAGTTGCAAAACCCGAATATAACCCGAAACCCGAATTAACCCGACCCGACCCAAACTTGACCCGAAGTGCGTCGATCTGAAACTGACCCGACGAACCGAAATGATCCGATCCGAAACCACTAACTCGAAAATGACCCGAAAAAATATAACTCTAATTGAACAAAAAAGACTTGAATAGACTATATGCATCTTTTTTTCCTTAATTATTGACCCGAAAATGACCCGAACCCGAAATAACCCGACCTGTTGACCCGAAACTGACCCGATCAACTTACCTGAAACCCGAAACAACCCGACCCGAGCTAACCCGATAATATGATAGACCCAAATTGGCCCGACTCGAAATGGTCCGACCCGAACCCGATCCAATTGACCCGTTTGCCAGGTCTACTCTTGGTGTTGGCCGGAATGCTACTCCCTTCGTGAATGACAAGTGGACAATAGTCCTATTAAGTTATCAAATTACTCGTAAAATCTTCGAAATATAGAAAAGAAAAAGTTGACTAAAACACCCTAAATAGGAATAAGACAACAATTGACCGGGACGGAGAGACTATTTCTTTAGTAGCACTTTGGCAATTCTTAGAGCTGATAAGTGCCGGCCATACCATTTGGTATGCTTCCCTTGGCCCATTATTTAAGCCGACTTAATCATAAAATAATATTAAAATTACGGTAAACGGACAACAAAAATATGCCTGCTAATATTAATTAGTGGGTTTGGACTAAGCAAAATGTTCATGGGCTAGCCTGCTAAAAAGATATTATCCTATTGGGTTTTTCTATATGGTAACCCTGTGTGTTTTTTATATTATACGGAGTAACCTTACTTTTTAAAGATCACACATGGTAACCCTCAACTCTATTAATACGTATTGGCGTGACCCTTAACTATTTTTTCCGTCAATTTGTTCGTTAAGTATGTGACATGGCCAATTGATTTCTGAGATTTTTTACAAGGTAACCCTCTAATTTTTTAAATACTACAAGATAACCCTACCTTTTCTAGAAATCAGACATCCTCAAAAATATAATTCCTTAATTAATTTTTTTTCCACATATTTACTCAATTACACTCAAAATTATCAAATCTACCTTTATTATCTTTCAATTAACCAAGTTTTAAAAAAAATCTAGTACGAACTTTGTTCGACATAAACAAAACTCCTAATAAAACTTTTTAAATGTCAAAGTAAAAGTGTTCTATACCGAGCATTGAAATAATCAATCCCAAATTTGATTCATTGGTTTCATTTAATTAAAAAACTTTTATTTTCAAAACCCCATTAATACCCCAAAACTGAAATGTTGCAAATAGCTAACATTGATCACCTCAGATATTCTACAAGTTGGGTTAATAAAGTTGTGTACAATTGAGGAATGGGGACTCATTTTTAAACATAGGGTTTAAAGCTTAATGGTGGATTTCTTTGTTAATCATCGAACCCGATTGTTGGAGAATTGCGATAATTAAACCTTAAAGAGATGATGATACCTAGAGTTGACATTTTTTTTGAAGTAATTGAGTGAAAAACGTGATAAGGATGACAAACTGAGGAACTAAGAATTGAGGAACTAAGAAATTATTTCTAGAAGTGTTTCTTTCGTAACAAAAAAGAAGGTTACCTTGTAAAATTTTATAAAATAGAGGGTTACCTTGTAGAAAATCTCATAATTCAATTGGCTCCGTCACATACTTAACGACCAAGTTGACTAGAAAAAATAGTTAAAGGTCACGCCAATAGATATTAATAGAGTTGAGGGTTACCATGTGTGATCTTTGAAAAGTAGGGTTACCACGTAAAATTTGAAAAACACGGGGCTACCATATAGAAAAACCCTTTCCTATTTTATCTATATGACACCTTTAATAACTTTAAAAAAAATTTAAATAACAATAAGCTAACTATTTTTACGTCAACATAAGCAAAACAAAGTTGAGCTCGGAAAAACAATGTTCACAAACATATTTTATTTTTGTTAATACGTAGTTTTGTTTAGGTTAACAACCGAGTTTTTTTTTGTTATAATGTTGAACCAACAGGCTGGCAGGTAGGGCTGCCTATTTTGACGGACGGGTATGGACAAGTAAACTAGGTCAGTTATAATGGAAATTAGTAATAAACTTATGCTCGGTGGACAGTATTTTCAAGTGTAGACCCGATCATAACTGGCCTAAACTCGCTAATGATCACCTCTGGCAGCTCTTTGGCTCTGTTTAGCAAAACTAACTGAAAAGCTAGCTGAAACCTGAAAATGTATCTGAAAATTGAAAAGCTAACTAAAATGTGAAAAGGTAGATGATAAGGTAAATGAAAATTAGAAGCTGATAAGGTAGCTGATTATGTATAAATTGTTTGAAATAAACCAGGTAGCTTATTTCTCAAATGCTACACCTACCAAGAAAATAAGGTAGCTGAAATTTTGGCGGAATAAGCTACTTTGGTCAAATAAGTAGCTTATTTGTCTTGCCAAACAGATCCTTAGGTCATGATTTTAAGACAATTCTTCGATTAGCAAAACAATACAAATTCTCATTTAATATGACATTATCCGTCTCTTAAACGTAAGACGGGTCAAGTAGTTAGAATAAAACAAAAGAAGAATACATGGACAAAAGCAATTTGTTTGTCTTACAAACTGATAAGTGATATTTTGTATTGATTCACCCCCGTTTTAGCTCGATTTCTATACGATTTATGCACTTTGTTAAGTGATTAACGAGCTAATACTGCTATTCTAGTTGTTTTGCGTGTTTTGACTCGTTTTATAGGAAATGAAGCGGTTTTGCTATATTTTCCTACTTTATGGAGCAAAGACACTAGGATACGAGTTTTCAAGGAATTGATGATAGCCAGTTCACAATTTCATTACAATTCCGCTACATCTTTCCTCGAATGGACTCAATTTGGATTTTGGCTTTGGACTTTAAGAAGAAAACTCAACCCAAGTCAAGATAAGATCAGCCCAAGCCCAATTCCGTAATGCATTGACCAAAGACTAAGGCATAGGATTCCGTGCCTAAGATGAAAAGACGGAAAATCCGACTTACACAAAAACCCGATCGGATTACCTGTTACCCGATCGGGTATTTCTGCAAGAAGACGTTACTTGGCTCTTCTTCAATCCGAGCTTAAATGGGTGGTTTAATGCATTGACTAGGGTACGAATTTGCAAGAGGATCAGCAGCCATGCAGCCTTATAAAAGCCAATGATCATCCAAGCATCAAAACACACAATCTTACAATAATCTAATAATCTATTATCATTTCTTTTAGCACACTTTCTTACAAGTTTTTATAGTTTCTTAGTATTTCTCTAGTGTTTACTTAGCTTTTGTTATTGGGTATTTGTTCTTACTTTCATTCTTATATACTCATTTTCCTTATCGGTAATTCTCTAATCTTATTTACTTATGCAATTTTAACCACCATGAATTATAATCTCACTAGTATCATTTTCATAATATTGTTGTTAGTAGGAAATCAACCTAAAATCAATTTAGTTAAAACCAAAGTATTATTTAGCATGTCACCTTATAATATACCTAATCATATAATCCTTAAAAATATCATTAGAATCATTGTTAACATAATCACCATAATCACTTTAGTATTTGTATTTCATAGTTTAATTTCTTACATCTTTTTCTTACTAATCTACTTAATCACATAATCACATAGATTAGATTAATTCTAATATTGTAAAATTATTATTGTGTAAATAAAATAAATAGAGTTGTAATATTTGAAATGATTTACGAGTTAAATGAATTATAAGAAGAGTAGTTACCAATTGAACCGTCTAAATTGTTTCTTCCTTTGGTCGTGTCAAATTCTATAACTTTGTTTAGTGGCCATAAGCAATTGTTTGTATTAGTCATTTCTATCTTTATGACGAGAGTTGGGATAGGAATTAGGACTATCAATAGGGGTTTAGTGACTTAACCATGCTGAAAGGACGTTAGGACCCACTAAAAGGTCGGTACGAATCCGGAAGGAATATACCGCTACAAGGCCTAGACAATCATAAGTAATTCTAATATTGGTAACTATGAAACTTTTAACTAGTTTTACATGTATTTCTCTTTCACTATATCAACTTGATTAGTTAGTTTAATTTATCGTTTTAGATAGTTTATTTTATTGTCTTTTTATTTCTATTATTAGATAGTTTACTTTATCGTTATCTAGTTAGTTTATCGTCTTTTTATTTCCGTTCCTAGATAGTTTTTATTATTGTTATTCTCTGGTTAATTAGTTTAGTTAGTTAGACTTTCAATATTGTCATTTAAATACCGTTTTTAGTTAGAAATTAGTTGTCAATATTCGGATCAGAGGACTTCCCCGATCGGGTACGTGACAACCCGATCGGGTATGTCTTCTGTTCTGGGTTTTTTGTTTTGCAATTTACATATTTGTTCTTACATATCGTCATTTATATTCTTGTCATTTTATTTTATGTTAATAGTTCAGACAAACAACTCAAGTGACTCGATTTTAAATGAAAACCAATCCATAACAATTCATAAGTAACACGTACTCCCTGAGGATCGACACCCTACTTCCCTAATTACATTCCTTATGTTGTTAGCCTAGTCCGGGTAAATTATTTTTGTTTCGGGACCGCGACAGAACCGATCAAATTTTGGCGCCGTTGCCGGGGAGCACGGTTTTGTTTATTTATGCATTGTTGGTTTTTATTTCTTCCATTTTTAGGTGCAACCGTACCTAATTCATTTCTAACTTTCTCTTTTGTGTTTTTTTTGTAGGTTTATAAAATGGTGTTAACTAGAGAAGATCCAAGGTACCGGGTTTTTGAGCTTGCCAGTGGGATCCTAAGGGTCCATTTGACTTTGATTGCTCTCATCGAGGGTAACCAATTTAGAGGAAAACCAAACGAAAACCCGTCTCATCATCTTCAAACCTTTTGCGAACTTTGTCAAACCTTTATGAGGGAGGGAATCACCCAAAACGAAATTAGAGAAACACTTTTTCCTTTATCACTAAAGGGAGAAGCAAAATGGTGGTTCACCCGTCGCCTAAAGGAAGCAACAAGACCTATGCAGTGGGAAGAGATTGTCATCGCTTTTCACCGTAGGTTCATAAGCAATTTGTCAGACCTATCAACCAAATCACAAAAAGAAAGGGGGGAAGGTTCACAACCCAATGGGGGAGAGCGAAAGAAGAGTCGAGTGGAAACTTCAAATGAAGTTGACACTACCATTTCCCTAGCTTGTCCCAACCAATCCAGAGAAACCACCCCAAAAAGTACCTCAAATCACCCCAAAGTTTTTCACCCATTTACCTCAACTACAACACCATGTGAACTTTGTGGTGGGATTGGGCATATACCTCAGCGATGTGGGAACAAACTCACAACCTTAAACCCTTTTCACCCACGCGTTTTTCAAGCTCAATCTACTCGTACTCCACCATACTCGTCTTTTCAAAACGGTTTAGTAAATGCCAAGTTGAGAGAAGTATGTCAAGCCCAGGAATCTATGTGTTCTACCTTAGGCTCACTTACTTCAACCATCTTGTCTCTTCAAAAGAGAGTAGATAAGTTGACCCTATCGAGTTCGAGCCAAACCTCCCAAGAAAGTGAAGAACCATTGATAGTCGCAATTGGTGATAAACCTTTCGAGAATCCTTTTGGGAAGGGTAAGAACTCCATCAAGAATGAAGAATGAGATTGCTATGGGTGTTGGTAAAAAAAAGGTAAATGAGGAAACTTCAAGGACGAATCCAGCTACTAAGAGCTAAAATCCCTTCATAAGGCTTAAGGAGGGATAGAACAACAAAGTCTAGCATGACTCAAAATGTGCTTGTCGGGAGGCAACCCGTCTTTTTCTTTTCTTTTTCTTTATGCATTCTTTTTCTTTTACTTATTAGACAATGATTTTTATTTTGGACTATTATATTTGGACTCTATATTTTTGGATTTTATGTTGTAATAGTTAGGAACACTTTCTTCGTTTTACTTGTTATTATGCATATTTCGTCAATAGATTTTCGTACTTAGAATCGGAGGACCTATTGAGACAAGACGAAGCTATCCTTGGCACAAGTTGTCAAGATCACTAAGGTTAGTAAGTATGTGCAAGGACATAGCCAAAAGGTAAGAGCAAGTGGCAAAGAAAATAGAAACAAAAACCGAAGCAGCAGGTTTCCCCGATCGGATCCATGCTTACCCGATCGGGTAAATGGTCTGTTTCGTGTTTTACTCTATTTTCTTCTATAAAACCCATTTTCTACCCTTTTGTTTACTACCTTATACTCGTGTTCTTCAATCTAAAAGCTGAAATTTTCTCAAAACCCTCAATTCTTAGTCTATTCTTGCAAAATTTGTTCCTATAGTTCATCAAGGGCAACTACTAATCATCATCAAGTAAGTTATTTCTACTTTAGTTACTTCAATCTCTCTATATTTTTCAGAAATCCAACATAAACAAACCCTAACTCCAATTTGGGGGTTCTTGATTTTGATTGTAAAACTTGTTTAAATTGGATTTCCAATGATTCTTACATGCTATAGAGTGAATTCTAGTGATTAATTAGGATGATTACTTTGATTTGGATGATTATTTGCTAATTTAGATGCTCATCTTTACTTTATGCTAAGAGCTTTTGTTTAAGTGATAGTATGATGCTTGAATTCATGCCTTATACTATGAACTTATGGTCTTATTATGATAATTTAGCATTAGTACCTTAGGAAGTAGCCAAATTCATGATTCAAGTATATGTTGCTCACCTAATTAACATATTGCTATGCTTATAACATCCATTTGTGCTTAAAGATAGCATGACAATGTTTTACTAAGGTCACTATACTTGAATTTGTGCTTAAAGCTTAGTATTCTAACACTTATGCTATCCACTTGTGTTTACAATTGAAGTGTTTTAATACTAGTTATTTGTAGAAAATGGCACCTTTACTAAGGAAATCAAAGAGGGCAAGAACCTCCACTCAAGGAGAGAGTAGTAGAGCACAAGAGGAGGATATTGAAATGCTTGATGCTAATGAACAACCCGAGAATCAAGGGAATGCTATGCATGATCCTAGTTTCCCGGATGTACAATTTAGCTCACATGAGCAATGGCAAAAATGGTGCGTACTTAAAAGCAAAGGTATGAGGGCTACTAAGTTCCTCAACGTTTCTTCTTTACGGCATATGAAACTTCTTGAGCATGTTAAAGTGTTGTTTAGGGGTCTAAGTATGAGTGCTAGCATGAACTTTAGCTATGAGACTTTCCCCCAATTAACTCTTGAATTTTTGAGCTCATTTGAGTTGCATCGGTCTAGAAATAGAAACACTATGCCCCAAGTTCGGTTTCGTTTGTTCAATGATGATTATAGTATGAACTTGGAGCACTTTGCTAGTTATTTTGGTCTCACCACTGCAAACACTGTTATCTCACCTCCGGAAAGCTTTGATGTTAGCCTGCTTTGGAGTGCTATTTCGACTTACCCTGTCTCTCGTTGGGACCACATCCCACACCAACATATACATCATCCCGCCATTAGAATCTGGCAAAGATTCATGGGATGGACCTTTTTGGGTCGTGCTGAACCTCATTTGGTGAGACGAGTAGAGTTAGAAATGTTAGGAGGATTTTTGAATGTGGATGGTGATGTACCATGGTCTGTTAGTATACCGTATCATTTTGCTGTTCAGTTGACCAAAGCTGTTAATCCTAAGAACACAGCCATTGTCTATGGAGGTCTTATCACTCACTTAGCTATGCAAGTTTGTGGCTTTAACCAAGCCACCACCGACCTTCAGGCATTGACTACACCTCCCACCGAGATGGGAAATGGGTTAGATTATGCATACTTTGTTCAGCTCAACTGGTTTCGTGCTTCTCACCCCCATATGATTTGGAGGATTGCTGGCCGTGACTCGGTCAAGTTGATCGACGAGTTAGAGCAAATTCCATTTCTTCGGCAGCGACCTCCACTTCAAGAGGGTGAGTCTATCTTACCTCGACCTACCTACTACCTTCCTGTTGGGGATATTACTCCCATTGACCCCCCTGTTCAGCTTAGATCCAGCCGCCCTGAGGTTGGATCATCCTCTCACTCGACCCATGCTGAGGGCGATGTAGCCGCCATGTTTGAAGCTTTAACATTGTCTGTCAATAGAATTCAGTCCGACCAACAGCTTGCTTTGCACCCCATATATGACCACTTTGCTAGGCAAGGTGTGATTAGACCCGAGGGCCCCCACCCGTCTTTTTATACTTGGCCCGAGGGGAGGTATGGTGCTGCTTATGGTGCAGGTGTGCCGCGAACCGGACCGGATTATTGTGGAACCGACTATGGCGTAGAGAGGTTTGGAGGGTATGGAGGTGATTTTCCTGATCACCAAGTGGAGGAGTATCAGACCTTTGGAGCCAGCAACCCAACCGGGATCTTTCCTTCTCGTGGTAGTTATCATTCTGCAGATGATACCCACTATGCAGATGCTTCTGGATCCGAACCTGAGCCACCTCCTTCTGAGAGGAGAGGCCGTGGCTGGTGGCCTTTGTGATTTGATGATGAGCTCCCCTTGTTTATACTAGCTTGGGGGAGGCTGGCCATTTTGTAAGAATTTTATTCCTTTTCTTTATTTTTCACATTTTTAGTTTTATTTTGCCTTTTTCCCATTAGAATTTCATATCGTTTCTCTGTTCCATGTGCTGTTAATCGTTTCTCGGTTTGTTTCTGTTATAATTGCATGCACATTGAGGACAATGTGAAGTTTTAGCTTGGGGGAGGATTTGCATTTAGGAACTGCATTTAGGATTGCATTTAGATTTTTAGTTTTCTTTTTAATTTATTTTCTTTTAGTTTTCTTAATTTCTTTTTAGTTTTTATAGGAAAAAAATTCGAAAAAAAACAAAAAGAAAAGATCATTTCCATCTTACATTTCTCATTTTGTAGTTTTTATAAGCTGATATTTCGTTTTATTATGAGGAATTGTGCATTCATGGGGATGTCTTGTACACAGTAGATAGGGAATTGCATTTGGACTTAATTAAGCTTGATCTTGACTTTGGCAAGCTACTCATATTGTAAGGTAGAGCCTTCAGTGGTCGGTACATCTGAACCCGATCCCAGTTTAGGAGTGAGTAGTTTCTCCTTATAGTCTGTGTTATATCAAAACGCATAAGTATGGTTTTTATTCCATTTTTTATAAGTATTACTGTCATGATCTACATTTTGAAGCCATTCAATCTCTTGTTCACCTTTCACAAAAAAAAAAAAAAAAAACACCCTTCTTTCGAGCTACATTATAAATTTGCCTACCCTTGTTGAGCTAGTAACCGACTATATGTGTAGGGGTGTTCTATGATTTTGCGATGTTATGATAATGCCACCATTTGGTGTGAGCTGTCTCGGGATTACTGATTTTCGGGTTTTTGGTGAAAGAGAGAAAAAGAAGAAAAAAAAAAAAGAGCTTTGAAAAATTATGGAAAAAGAAAAATGAAAAATGAAATTGAAAGCTCAAAAGAAAAGAAAAGAAAAGAGGAAAAACGCTTCCATGAAATGAAAAGAAAGAAAATTATGGGAAGTCGTATCTTGATTCTAATGTTTAATAAGCCAATATGCTGCTTTTGGCTTTGACTATTATCGATCGGAATTGGTATGATTTGGATTGAGTATCCACTACACATTTGGTTATTACTAGCTTGACTTTAAGCTCCACATGACCAAATTCATTTGTCCACTTTCTTACCCAAATTTCCCAAGCATCTTCTGTACTTTACTAGTGCTTCTTACATTATAATTTGATCATGATTAGTTTTACTTAATGATTTCGGATTGTCTACCATACTAGACTGCGGGCACATTCTTATAAGTTGTAGATAGGTGAGTAGACCTGGCAAAACTGACCCGACCCGAATAACCCGACCCGATAAGGCTGACCCAAGACCCGAAAGCGACCCAGACCCGACCCGAGGATGACCCGAAATCCGAATTGACCCGACCCGACCCAGACCCGACCCGAACCATGACTGACCCGAAAGAGACCCGACCCAAAATAACCCGACCCGAAACCACCGACCTACAGACAAACCAATTTGAAATGATCCTAAATGACCCAATTTATTGTGATTAGGGGTGATAATGGGACGAGACGGCCCACGTGTAGCTAAAACTCGGCTTGGTCCAAGTCGGCTCGTGCGAGTTTGGCTCGACGCGGGCTTGACTCGAAAACTAACTTGATCATTTTGACCTTAAAATGGCCTAAATAAATCGGATATGAATCTAAAATGTCCCGACCCAAAATGACCCATACCCGAAATGACCCAAACCCGAAACTGGCCCAAACCCGAAAGTGACCCGACCCGACCCGACCCGACCCGAAAGATTGAGCAAACCCGAGATGACCCGACCCAAACTGACCCGACCCAAACCCGACCCGTTTGACCCATTTGCCAGGTCTAAATAAGGTGAGTGTCACTTCAAATTTGAACCAATATTTCCTATTTTACAAAAATTTGAGTGATGAGTGTACCGTGAGAGTCCATTCTCAAAAGATCATGCAAGAGCTGAAAAAGGTCCGAAGAATATTTTCTATGCTGCGCCGTTATGTAAATCTCAACCATGTTTCGCATTTTTCTTTCGCCCTTGTTGCTGTGGGTTTATGATTCATCTACTTATTAGAGCTTACTTTTTGAGATTTGCATGATAGATTGATCATCGTTAGCTACCCTTGTCCTAGTTATGCTTGTTATATTTGCTTGAGGACAAGCAAGGGTTTAGCTTGGGGGAGTTTGATAAGTGATATTTTGTATTGATTTATCCCCCGTTTTAGCTCGATTTCTATACGATTTATGCACTTTGTTAAGTGATTAACGAGCTAATACTGCTATTCTAGTTGTTTTGCGTGTTTTGACTCGTTTTATAGGAAATGAAGCGGTTTTGCTATATTTTCCTACTTTATGGAGCAAAGACACTAGGATACGAGTTTTCAAGGAATTGATGATAGCCAGTTCACAATTTCATTACAATTCCGCTACATCTTTCCTCGAATGGACTCAATTTGGATTTTGGCTTTGGAACTTTAAGAAGAAAACTCAACCCAAGTCAAGATAAGATCAGCCCAAGCCCAATTCCGTAATGCATTGACCAAAGACTAAGGCATAGGATTCCGTGCCTAAGATGAAAAGACGGAAAATCCGACTTACACAAAAACCCGATCGGATTGCCTGTTACCCGATCGGGTATTTCTGCAAGAAGACGTTACTTGGCTCTTCTTCAATCCGAGCTTAAATGGGTGGTTTAATGCATTGACTAGGGTACGAATTTGCAAGAGGATCAGCAGCCATGCAGCCTTATAAAAGCCAATGATCATCCAAGCATCAAAACACAAAATCTTACAATAATCTAATAATCTATTATCATTTCTTTTAGCACACTTTCTTACAAGTTTTTATAGTTTACTTAGCTTTTCTCTAGTGTTTACTTAGCTTTTGTTATTGGGTATTTGTTCTTACTTTCATTCTTATATACTCATTTTCCTTATCGGTAATTCTCTAATCTTATTTACTTATGCAATTTTAACCACCATGAATTATAATCTCACTAGTATCATTTTCATAATATTGTTGTTAGTAGGAAATTAACCTAAAATCAATTTAGTTAAAACCAAAGTATTATTTAGCATGTCACCTTATAATATACCTAATCATATAATCCTTAAAAATATCATTAGAATCATTGTTAACATAATCACCATAATCACTTTAGTATTTGTATTTCATAGTTTAATTTCTTACATCTTTTTCTTACTAATCTACTTAATCACATAATCACATAGATTAGATTAATTCTAATATTGTAAAATTATTATTGTGTAAATAAAATAAATAGAGTTGTAATATTTGAAATGATTTACGAGTTAAATGAATTATAAGAAGAGTAGTTACCAATTGAACCGTCTAAATTGTTTCTTCCTTTGGTCGTGTCAAATTCTATAACTTTGTTTAGTGGCCATAAGCAATTGTTTGTATTAGTCATTTCTATCTTTATGACGAGAGTTGGGATAGGAATTAGGACTATCAATAGGGGTTTAGTGACTTAACCATGCTGAAAGGACGTTAGGACCCACTAAAAGGTCGGTACGAATCCGGAAGGAATATACCGCTACAAGGCCTAGACAATCATAAGTAATTCTAATATTGGTATCTATGAAACTTTTAACTAGTTTTACATGTATTTCTCTTTCACTATATCAACTTGATTAGTTAGTTTAATTTATCGTTTTAGATAGTTTATTTTATTGTCTTTTTATTTCTATTATTAGATAGTTTACTTTATCGTTATCTAGTTAGTTTATCGTCTTTTTATTTCCGTTCCTAGATAGTTTTTATTATTGTTATTCTCTGGTTAATTAGTTTAGTTAGTTAGACTTTCAATATTGTCATTTAAATACCGTCTTTAGTTAGAAATTAGTTGTCAATATTCGGATCAGAGGACTTCCCCGATCGGGTACGTGACAACCCGATCGGGTATGTCTTCTGTTCTGGGTTTTTTGTTTTGCAATTTACATATTTGTTCTTACATATCGTCATTTATATTCTTGTCATTTTATTTTATGTTAATAGTTCAGACAAACAACTCAAGTGACTCGATTTTAAATGAAAACCAATCCATAACAATTCATAAGTAACACGTACTCCCTGAGGATCGACACCCTACTTCCCTAATTACATTCCTTATGTTGTTAGCCTAGTCCGGGTAAATTATTTTTGTTTCGGGACCGCGACAGAACCGATCACAAACATATGATAATTGAATTGTCTTATGGTTAAGACAAATAGTGTCATCCTAAGGGAGACTTATAGGCAAAACAATACAAATTCTGGTAACTCTTGAGAATTTTTCCATTATACATAAGATCATAGTCTGGTGATCGGTGAATCTAATAGCTTAATACGAATAGTGTCGTCGTAATGGGGACTTACATGCAAAATGATACAAATTCTGGTAATTCTTGAGAATTTTTCCGCAATACACGAGGTCATAATCGGGTGATCGAAAACTGTTGAGGTCTCTTCCCATATGTGTGTGAGGGGCATCCATCCCACATCGGTAGAATAATACAAATTCTAAGCCCGCTGTGGAGGACTCAACAAAAACGTTATTTTATCACAACCACCGACTTGATTTGGAGATTACACTCATCTAATCGAGCATGAATCTCGATAACCTTTTGCTTAGTGGGTATTCTCACATACAACTTATTCCTGCAAAGTTCAGACATGGTGTCTAATATAAGTTACAGGGTCGGATAGTCCTCAACGCCATAGAATGCCAGAGCTTCATCACCATCATCAGAGTTTGATCATTGAAGATTGGCTCTTTGTGGATTTCGGAACTACCTTCTTTGAATCACATTTGTAAGAAACACTTTTTGTAACCTTTAGATTTATGTTCATTATTTGCTGCAAAAGAATAAAATGTGTCAAATAATAACAATATTACCCCGGTGTCAAAAGTTCTCAATGACTCAAAAAAGAAAATGGTAACATAAATGCTTTGACAACATTCTTCTTCACAATTGAAAAAGCTTAGAGAGCTTAGTGAGTCATTTTGCTATGTAACATCAAATCAAACTACATTACATAAATTATATTTAAGAAAGCCGGCTTATTAATGAACATTACTCTCTCCGTTCCATTCATTTTCTTACCTTTTTTATTTTTCATGAGAAATATTTTAATCAAAGGTAAACAAAAGATTGAAACTTATTGAGCATCACATTTCTAACAATTAATTTATGTGTACTCGTACATACAAAAAATGTTACCGACACACAAATTACTATTCAACCACCTCATCAAAATCGGCTATTCAATTACAACATCTTGAAAAGCACACCGCCATTTGAACTTTTAAATAAAACTGTCAAAAATCCGCCTCAACAACCCATATCAATCAATTGGGGAAGGCGACAGAGAAAGAGGTGATTAAACTGTTAAAATTCTGCTGAAATAATATGCATATGGTCATGAATAAATGACATGATCGTAGCAACAATTATAAATTCACTTTAGAAAAGTTTATATAAGTTATATCATATCTTTTACATTCACTTTAGTTCAAATTCGAGAATTTTAATTTAGAAAAATTTAAATTCGATAAGTTCAGTTCTAAAAAATTTAGAAGATTAAAGTATAATAAAGTAAATAAACATGGCCTTAATGTTTACTTTAATCGAAAAGATTGTATAAAATTATTTTTTTAAAAGTCATTTGGATATTATTTACTTAGGCAGTGTGATATGGGTCAAATTTGTAGTGAGAGAGGAAGAGAGAAGATGCGCAAGAGTTTATGGAGTCATATTTAGATAATTTGATGATTTAATAATTGTTACATAAGTGTTATAAAAGAAATCAAAATGAAATAAATCAATGATATACTTCGTATACATCAATTATAGAAAAAATATTTCATAATGGAAGCAAACCTTATTCGTAGGGGCAAAAGACAACGGAGGTAGAATCATGTCGTGCAAATCTCGACTATACCACATAAAGAGTATAGAAAATTAGATAATATTGATGATGATTGCGTAAATACTATAATTATTATTGATCGACAAAATACACATTTATGGTACAAAATGTGGGTTAGGAAGAGCATGATTGCTATCGATTGCCAAGTAACTCTCTTAATCAAAAGTATAGAAAATAAATATCAAAACAATAAACATCAAGTTGCAAATACAACGTACAAAAAGATAAAAATAGGAAATATAATATAAATAAAGACACAATCAATATAATAAGCATAAAAAAGTAGACATTTAAGGAAAAAACTTAGACGTGAAAGCAAAGGAAAAATAATTAATGAAAATAAGAATAAAAAAGAACATAAGTAGAAAAAAAGAAAAGAAAAGAGAACTCACCTGATAATTCCCTGACTTGTTTATTTGAATAATTGAGGGTATAAACATCTCATCCTCATCATCCTCATGATCGTCACTACTTGATATGGCAATGTAAGACATTGCCATACTTGGTACTAATCAAAGATGAGTGAGTAAAATCATAGTAGGGGTAGCCTTATTTATACGAATAGTCCAAGTTTGCTAGACTTATATTTTCGATGTGGTATTGAAGTTAAGGTATAAATATCTTCATTCTATGCAGGATTATAGTATACGGTGTTATCTTTTGATGTTGGACCGACTCGAACAATCAAAACAAGTAATGTTTATGTGAAAGAAGCTCCATTTCTAGTTTTGATATAGATTAACGCATTATGAATGGTAGAATGATCCGTCTATATAAAGCACACAAATCATATAAATGCACCATTTTTGTAGTTAACATCTACTCCCTCCAATCAAGATCAAATGTAACACTTACCTTATTTGGTCCATTAAAATCAAACTACTCATTCCTCTTTGGGTTGAAAACTTGACCAAACTTTCTTCATTTACCCATATTTGTTCACACCATATCCCATTGTGTTTGTATGACCCACCCACCCCAAGTGCAAGTGGACCTCTCTACTTGACATAAATGTGGTTGCTTTCTCAAACTTACCTTAAAACATGTGCCCCTCCTATATTATCTTTGGTGTGGATGAGATGGAATATATTTCAAAGAAACAAAATGACATACAAAATTTACAAATGATAAATAGTTACCATATATTTTCTACAGCTTTCAAATAACAAATATATGGATCTTTTTAATCACATAAATGATGGCATTGTACCTCAATTTTATCACAATCATCTGGTTGATTATAAAAGCCCAGGTTTAAAGGTTATAATACACTGTCAATAAATTATCTAGACCAAAAGTTTAAGCTAATGGTTAGAGTCTCAAAATTGGTGTGATGCTCTAACATGGCCCTCACATGAATGCCCTTTGGGTTTAAAGCGTGGATACAATTGCAGTCGATAAAATAGATATTAAAAAAATGGTTTGTATCAATTAAAAGTGTCACAAATATTACTAAAAGAGGTACTAAAACATAAAAAAATAGTCAATTATTTATGCACTAAACTAATTTACACTAAATTATTGTAATACAATGTCATACAAAAACTTGGGAATGTTAGCGATCATGGTTCAAGAAATGTGCATAATACTCCACAGTTACAATGGCTAAACAATTGTGTCAAATACTTGCAACATTTCATTATCTTCTGAATTTGCTTTGTCAACTATCTCTAGACTCGGTTCATGGAATATACAATAGAGGTAATACATCTGGTTATGTATTTTATGAGGTTTAGAATAAACTTTTCAATATTAACATATATATGGTGGTATAAGAAATGCGCCTACAAATTATTGTAGTTTGCTTTCAATTCACCACTTACATCTTGTAGTCCCTCCATCCAATAATTTATTTAAATGCAATTCTTCAGTGCAGCGGAAACGGGTGATCTCGCGGAGAGTGTAGACTGTGTAGGCCGAGTGATCTCGACTTTGATACTATGGAGAAGGGATCATCAACATCAGTTGAACAATTGAACTTTAATGTGCCTATAAAAAGTGAATAAATGTCGTCCACCCAAAATGCTGTTGCATGCTATTTCACCATCTAACAACGAAAATTCCGAAGAGTTTGCCATACAAATGCTTGAAGAATTGCTGAACAAGGAGGACCAAGAACAGGCTATAATGGGTGATATCATGTTGGGGTCTGACCTTGATCGAGCCACGGAACTCTAAGCATCATAACTCATCTATACGTTGAATTGCAGAGCGACATTCATGCGATAATAGTAGATATCTTGTAAGATGATTTATTTAGGCTTGTTACTTTATATTTGCTTTGTGAATTATCTCTAGTCATGCTTCTTCCTGGAGTCGTTAGCGTGTTAGGCGTAATCAAGCTCTTAAGTAGTTGCTTATATCGTTTCTTCAGTTTTCTCTTCATTATCTTCATTATCTGTAAATGTACATACTACATAGGCAAACAAGAAGTGTTACTTTACTCAGGTGACAGATGAGATCTAAACTGAGTACCTTAAAATTGATGCTTTCTTTCTATGACTGATCAATAGTAGAATGTAATGATGAGAATCCGAAAAATTAATGAAAAAAATGAACAACTAACATCTGATGTTAGAAATTTACTCTGTGTAGATACATCATGGTAGCTCAGTAGCTCTCATTAAACGCATAACTCATAAGACAATGTAACACGATATCAGAGATGAAGGTGGTCATTTGCGCGGTTGGGCGGACATGGGTCTTGCCTAACCTTTAAAAAGGTGTCCAACATGCCTAATATGTCTTGTCCAAGCCCACATTGTCTGCCCAGTTTAAGCTAGTGAGTTTGTCCATGAGCTTGAATGTAAAAAAATATTAAAATAATTTTTTGATGTCAGATTAAGGCTAAAGAGTACCTAAGCATAACGTGAATTAAATAAACTAAACCATCGCATACTCAACTTAACATATACAATTTCCAAGTTATTATAATTAAATCGGCTCAAGCCTCTAAAAATTACCGATATATAAACACATTCAAATTAGTTTCTTTTATAAATAACAAAATTTTGGTTTACTTTACTTTATTTAGCTATATATTTTTACTTTATTTGTTCTTGTGTAACATGCATGACGCTTAAATTTTGTTTATAATGCATGGTTAGCGGGCTTGTCCGCGGGGTTCTTTAGGAGGTCCATACCCGCCTTTGAATAATAGCAGGCTAAGAATAGTTATTTTGATATTTTATTGTCCAAGACCGCTTAATTAGCGGATAGATTGAGCATGGCTTAACGGGTTGGCCCTAACTTGATTATCTCTAATTCAGAGAGAACATAGGTACGCTAACTACAGTGTTATAAATTGACACTATCAAGTTCCTAGGTCGAAAATAGATAAAGATGATATAACACGCAAAATAAAGATCAAAGAAATAATATAAATAAATGCTTTAAAAAATAAAATAAAAAAGTAACATGCACACGACAAAAAAAAAAGAATAAAATTTCTATATACTTATAATGAATAAAGAAATGAATAAAATACGAAAGTAAAAATAAATTAAGAAAATAAACTAAGCAAAAATAAATTAAGCAATAAACTAAAAAATTAAACAAAACAAAACTTGGTAAAGAAAAGGAAACTCACTTTGGTAATTCACTTATACATTGCCATGTTTGGTAATGAACGAAGGCACCAATTGATGAAGATGAGTTATTAACCACGATTGGAATAGTCTTATATAGAAGAGTAGAGCATCTTCACTCAACTAATATTTCCGATGTGGTATTGAAGTTAATATACAAATACCTTCAACTAATACGAGATATTTATTAAACAAAGTCTAGTCTTTTGATGTGGGATAAATAAACACATTCGAAATAATCAATGCTCACAAGAAATAAGCTTTATTTTATAGTTTCATAGAAACTTGCATTTATAAATGCGAGATAATTGTTGATGCTAGAAACTCACAACCTTAATAGCATTAGCATTAATTCTAATTAAGTTGAGGCTTCCGTATCTCTTCAGTGATGTTGTGAGGAAGGATTAATAGGTAAAGGCAAAAAATAAAGAACTAGATGCCTTAGAACTTGAAGAGTAAAGAGCGATAACACCTAAGAGAGGGAGAAGGCAAATTAGGTGTCTATTTAAAATTTTTAAGCTTAATTAAAAACTTCTTTTTAAATTCTTTGGTCACTTAGACAATACTTAGATGAAAGGAAAAGTTGATACTTAGAATTAGAAAGTTAGAAGTATACAACAACGATTTATCAAGCAGAAGTCACAGTGGAATCAACAATGTATTTAGAGTGCAACGGAAATAAAAACTTAAATAGATAAAACACAATGATGTTTTTTAAATTTGTTCGGTCACTACTCTGCGAACTACGACAACGTTATTTATTAAACATCTTAGAAGTAAACTCATACAACATAAGACCCTGAATAATAAAACAACTCCCCAACGTACTCCGGTTGCTATTTCCTTAAAGCTACTCCGCAATAAGACTTGTGCTCAAAGCTATTCCGCTAATAGACTTCCCCAACCTTCTCCGGTTGCTAATTTCTCGAAGCTACTCTGCTAAGAGACTTCCCCAACTCTTTTGAGTTTATAGTTGCTCCAGATAACTCTATCTTAAGACTTCTTCTACTCGTTTATTACAAGACTTGTGTTTCTCAATATGTTCACTAACTGAACGGTGGAGATAACGTTTAAGTACTAACATGAGATCATCGAACACAATACATGCTTTGATGCAATGCACTAAATCTTTGATAAAAAGACTTAAAAAAGATAGTTTGGAAAAATATATAAGTATGAAATGTTAAGTGATCTTTGCAAAGACAATTTACTCGATAAAACTCAAAGTCTTTTTTCTTTTAAATGTTTGTTGTTGCACACTTGTTCAAATGAAATTAGTATGATATTTATAATGTAAGGTATAGTATACTTCACACTAAAAATAACACACTACAATTAAGTACAAGTGTTTAAAAAATAATAAACAAGAAGCATAATCAACAAAATATGGGTGGATTATTACACTAATGAAACCGAGACCCCTTCTGCAAGCTAAGGAAACGAGTTACTTGCACAAGTAATCTAGTTTACCATTCCATTCGTCCCAGTCAGTTGTTAACCTATTCTTTTTTTGGGCGTCTCAGTCAATTGTTATTGTAATTTCTATAGTTGGGAGGATTTCTATGAGTAATTTGATTGTCCAATGAAAGTATTGTTCACTTGTCATCCACTAAGTTTAACCACAAATAGTCTCCTACTCTTTCTTTGGTCTTTGTGTCAAAATGAAAGGGCAACAATTGACCGAAACGGAGGGAGTATAGTATGCATAATCTTGTTGCTCACACATACACAAATATGGGTTCATTTTTTCATCAAGAAATAGCTAATTTGGCAGTGTTCATGGGAACCATAAACATTGTCAAATATAGAAGAAGTAAACAAACCATTTTTGGTAAGTCTCTATTGTGCAAGACAACAAAAGCTTTCTTTCGTTTGATAAAAAGATCAAACCAAATTTTCAGCAATGTAAAATGTTGATCAAAAGTTTGGAAATCAATTTTCAAGAGTTTAAATATTTTCGAAATATTTCAGTCAGAAACCACAGTGGGATCCACGGTTAATTTTGAAGCACTTAGCATATATTAAGTTCAATGATTTCCTAATACAACACCGTGACTCTAACAATGACGCTCTTCATCTTTTGATCTTCGTGTGCAACCTTGAACGATTAGTAGAGATTCCATAACTATAAGATTAAAACTTAAGAGACACACATTATATTATTAACAATAAGATTAATTTGTCTTAAGGCATTATCAACCTATCTAATCTAGAAATGATCTCAGCAGAACTCAATGATACATGGGAGATAAATGATCTTCCTGCCAATCGAAAGGCTATGGGATGTAGGCGGTTGTATAAGCTTCAATGTAATTTTGATAGCTGTTTGGACTTTGGACAAAGGCAGTTACAACAAATACAAAGGCACAACGGGTGTGTAGACTTAGAAAATATCTATATGGTCTAAAAAAAAACCCAAGACAACGATTTTCATATCTTGCTCATACTCTCTTGAAGCTGGGAATAAACAAACAATTTCGGGCGGGAAATGGGGGTAGGGAGGCAGACTCTATCAGGAGGTACTCCATGATCGATTATGACATTTTTTTTGTTATTTAGGATCTATTATTCAGATTGGTGGGGAATTAGATGGAGATGTGACCCATAGAATTAAAGTGGGATGATTGAAGTCGAAAAGCACCACATGATTTCTATGTGATTCGGGTGTACCTTATAGTTTTTACAAAGACACTTGTTATGTTAAATCCTTTTTCTATTTTCTATTACATTGTTCATGTTTCTTTAACCATATTACCGGAATCAAATCTCGATAGATTCGGATGATAATCCATGGTTAGCTGACCCCAATCTATATTGAGACTAAGGCTTTGTTGTTGTTGTTGTTGTTGTTGTTGTAATGCCTAACATCCAGGTTATCTACCTTAGATAAAAAAAAAGTAAGCCAACGGCAACAATAAAAGTATGAATAAGAATGAAATAGATGTTAATCACCTCAATTAACTTTGTGTTTGTACTAACTACATCCCTATATAGTAATAATCGTGTAAGGTTTGAGACCATCCCTAACACTAGACAATGAGATATGATGAAATAGATATTATAATAAAAATGGTTATCATTTTAAAGTGTCACAAATATTACTAAAACAGGTACGAAAAGGTAAAAAAAAAATCAATTTTGTATGCACTAAATTAATTTTACACTAAATTATTTTAATACAATGTCATACAAAAACTTGTGAATGCCAAGAAATGTGCCTAATACTCCACGATTACAATGGCTAAACAATTGTGTCAAATACTCGCAACATTTCATTATCTTCTTGAATTTGCTTTGTCAACTATCTCTAGACTTTAGTTTTCCATTCTTCTCCTATCGGATTCCTATTAAACCCAACAACCTTACTTACTACTTCCTCCATTTTTAAACAACAACAATCGCTGCCTCGTAATCTACGACATGCTCTAATACCAGCCGTACTAAACCAGTAACGTACTCTCTCCATTCATTTCATTTCCATGCGTGTGAAAAATTTCATATCACGTATTCTTACGGGTTACCATTTTAACATATGGTGTAATGGTGGTCTAACAAATGCGCCTACAGGTTATTGTAGTTTGCATTCAATTCATCACTTACATCTTCCATTAAATAATTTATTTTGATGCAATTCTTCAGTGCAGCGGAAATGGGTGATGTCATGGAGAGTGTAGCCCGAGTGATCTCGGCTTTGATACCATGGAGAACAAGGGATCTTCATCTGTGTTGAATTGCAGATTTGCAGAGCGACATTCATGCGATAATGGTAGATATCTTGTAAGATGATTTATTTAGGCTTGTTGCTTTATATTTGCTTTGTGAATTATCTAGTCATGCTTCTTCCTGCAGTCGGTAGTGCGTTAGGCGTACTTAAGCTCTTAAGCAATTGCTTATATCGTTTCTTCAGTTTTCCCTTCATTATCTTCATTATCTGTAAATGTACATACTACATAGGCAAACAAGAAGTGTTACTTTACTCAGGTGGCAATTGAGATCTAAACTAACTACCTTAAAATTGATGCTTTCTTTCTATGACTGATCAATAATAGAAGATAATGATGAAAATCCGAAAAATTAATGAAAAAATGAACAACTAACATCTGATATTAGAAACTTACTCTATGTAGATATATTAGGGTAGCTCTCAATAAACTCCTAAGACAATGTAACACGATGTCAGAGATGAAGGTGATCATTTGCACCGTTGGGCGGACATGGGTCTGGCCTAACCTTTAAAAGGTGTCCAATATGCCTAATATGCCTTGTCCAAACCCGTTAAAGCGGGCTTACTAATGTTATCCATGTCTGACCAGTTTAAGCTTGTGAGTTTGTCCATCGGTTTGCGGGCTTTAATATAAAAAATATCAAATTAATTTATTTCTAGTCAGATTAAGGCTAAAAAGTACCTAAAGTATAACCTGAATTAAATAAACTAAACCATCGCAAACTGAATTTAACACATAGTACAATTTACAAGTTATTATTATTAAATCGGCCCAAGTCTCTAAAAATTTCCGATATATAAACACATTTAAATTATTTTCTTTTATCAATAACCAAAAATTGGTTTAGTTTACTTAATTTATCTATATATTTTTATTTTATTAGATCTTGTGTATGTATATAGTACATACACGAAGCTGAATTTTGTTTATAATGTATGGTTAGCGGGCTTGTCCGTGGGGTTCTTTAGGAAATCCATACCCACCTTCGGAAAATAGCTGGCCAAGAATAATTATTTTGATATTTTCTAGTCCAAGACCGCTTAATTATCGGATAGGCTGAGCATGGCTTAACGGGCTAGCCCTAACTTGATCAGCTCTAATTCAGAAAGAACATAGGTATGCTAACTACAAGGTTATAAATTGACACTATCAAGTTCCTATGTCGAAAATAGATAAAATGACTTAACGCGGAAAATAAAGATCAAGGAAATTGTATAAATAAATGCTTTAAAAAAAAGTAGTATGCACACGGTAAAAAAGAATTAAACTTCTATATACTTATAATGAAAACATAAATAAAAATAAATTAAGAAAATAAACTAAGAAAAAATAAATTAATCAATAAACTAAAAAATTAAACAAAACAAAACTAGGCAAGGAAAAGGAAACTCACTTTGGTAATTCACTTATACATTGCCATGTTTGGTAATGAAGAAAGTCACCAATCGATGAAGATGAGCTATTAACCACGACTGGAGTAGCCTTATATAGAAGAGTAGACCATCTTCGCTCGACTAATATTTCCGATGTGGTATTGAGAAACGAGATTTTTAAAAGATAAAGTCTTGTCTTTCGATGTGGGATAAATATACACATTCAAAATAATCAATGCTCACTGGAAACAAGCTTTATTTAATATTTTCATAGAAACTTGCATTTATAAATGCGAGATAATTGTTGATGCTAGCAACTTGCAACCTTGATAGCATTAGCATTAATTCTAATTAAGTTGAGGCTTTCGTATCTCTTCAGTAATGTTGTGAAGAAGGATGAATATGTTCAGGCAAAGAACAAAGAACTAGATGCCTAAATGTATAAGCTTAAATGTAATTTTGTTGGCTGTTTGGACAAAGGAAATTACAACAAATACAAAGGCACAACGGGTGGGTTGACTTAGAAAATCTCTATATGGTATCAAATAAGCTCCAAGACGACGATTTTAAAATCTTTCACACTCTCTCTTGAAGCTGGGCATAAACAAACAATCTCGGGTGGGAACGAAACGGGGTAGGGAGGCAGACTCTATCAGGAGACAGTCCATGATCGAATTTGACTTTTTCAGTTATCTAGGATCTATTATTGAGATTGGTGGGGAATTAGACGGAGATATGACCCGTACAATTAAAGTGGGATAATTGAAGTGGAAAAGCGTCGCCACATGATTTCTATATGATTCGGGTGTACCTTATAGTTTTTACAAACACACTTGTTTGTTAATCATTTTTATTTTTCTATTACATTGTTTATGTATCTTTGACCATATTGCCAGAATCAAATCTTGATAGATTCAGATGATAATTCATGTTAGCCGACCCCAATCTATATTGAGACTAAGTTGTTGTTGTTGTTGTTGTTGTTGTTGTTGTTGTTGAGACTAAGTTGTTGTTGTTGTTGAGACTAAGTTGTTGTTGTTGTTGTTGAGACTAAGTTGTTGTTGTTGTTGTTGTTGTTGTTGTTGTTGTTGTTGTTGTTGTTGTTGTGTTTGTTGTTGTTGTTGTAATGCCTAACATCCAGGTTATCTACCTTAGGTAAAAAAAAGTAAGCCAACGACGTTAATAAAAGTATGAATAAGAATGAAATAGATGTTTTTTTATGAAGTGGTGCATTAAATAGAAATAACAAAGTAGCGGATACAAAAGATCAAAGTCCCGGGAGAGGGTCATGGGAGAGCTCGGCACAAGCCACCGAGGCTAGAATACAATTGTCTTCCATGGTATGGGCCATGATCCTTCCTTGAGAATGACGCAAGAGCGTCGACAACGGTATTGGTGCACCTAGGCTCAAAGACGATCGTCAAAGACGGTGTGCCCCTTGATAGTTCCCTACACTCCAAACGAAGGTTAATCGAATGGCCATTAATGCTATGGAAGTAGCCATCATTAGTAATCTCGCATTCACGGCCACGAGGCAATCGGAACTCATGACGGGAGAGGTAGCAAAACATCTTTCTGTCCAACCTCTACGCCAATGACCCAAGTGGTTCCAAACAACACAACCAATCCCAACCGAAAGAGACTCTAGACAATAGGAAGCATCCACATTGATGTTAATCACCTCAACTAATAATGTTTGTGTTTGTACTAACGACATCCTTATATAATAATAATCGTGTAAGGTCTGAGACCACCCCTAACAGTAGACAACGAGATATGATGAAATAGATATTATCATAAAAATGGCTATCAATTGAAAGTGTCACAAATATGACCAAAAAAGGTACCAAAACATAAAAAAAAAATTCAATTTTGTATCCACTAAATTAATTTTACACTAAATTATTTTAATACAATGTCATACAAAAACTTGTGAATGTTAGTGATGACGGTTCAAGAAATGTGCCTAATACTCCACAATTACAATGGCTAAACAATTGTGTCAAATACTTGCAACATTTCATTATCTTCTTAAATTTGCTTTGTCAAATATCTCTAGACTTTCGTCTTCCATTCTTATCCTATCGGAATCTTATTAAACCCAACAACCCTGGAGAATAAGGGATCATCATCTCTATTGAATATTACATTCAACTTTGATGAACTTGAATCAAATGAATAAATGTCGTCCACCATCTATAATAGCAACCAAAACTCGGAAGAGTTTGCAATACAAATGATAGAAGAATTACTCGATGAGCTTTGACCAAGAACAGGCTAAAAAAATTGTTATTCTGTAGGGGCCTAACCTTGTTCGAGCCGCAAAACTCTGAGCGTTATTATAACTCATCGAAAGGATGAATTGCAGGGCGACATTTATGCGATAATAGTAGATATCTTGTAAGATGATTTATTTAGGCTTGTTGCTGTATATTTGCTTTGTGAATTACCTCTAGTCATGTTTCTTCCTGCAGTCGGTAGAGCGTTAGGCTTAATCAAGCTCTTGAGCGTTTCCAGCGTTCTACCCAGCAACAACAGGAAGAATGAAACCAACTTAGTGTATACCACAACATCTGCGAGACATGGGATTTCGCGGCGTTTGTTCACCCTTCACTTCAGCATCTGAACCGATCCAGGGAGACTAGCAGCAAACGCACAACACAATTTTGTACCATAAGAAGAACAGATATTTCATTATTACCTGAGAATGTAAGGATTAGAATCCGAAAAATTAATGAAAAATGGACAACTAACATCTGATATTAAAAATTTACCCCATAGGAGTTGCATCAGGTAGTTCTCATTAAATTCATAAGACAATGTAAGACGAGTAGACAACATCAGAGATAGAGGTGATCATTTATGGGGTTGGGCGTACATGTGTCAGACCTAACCTTTGAAAAAGTGTCCGGCATGCCTAATATCCCTTGTTCAATCCCTTTAAAGCGGGCTTACTAATGTTGTCTATGTCAGCACGATTTAAGCCAGTGGGTTTATTCGTGGGTTTGAGGTCTTAAATGTAAAATATACTCCCTCTGTCTCGGTCAATTGTTCTCCTTTCAATTTGGTAGAAAGATTAAGGAAAGATTAGGGGAACATTTGTGGTTATGTTTAGTAGATGTCAAGTGAACAATAGTATCATTCAGTGTCAAATTACTCATAAAAAACTTCTTAATTTAGATAAGACAATAATTGACTGAGACACCGAAAAAAGGAATATGACAACAATTAACCGGAACAGAGGAAGTATTAATTTAATTTATTTGTAGTAAGAGTAAGGCTATAAAGAAACTAAAGTATAACCCGAATTAAATAAACTAAACAATCGCGAACTCAACTTAACATATACAATTTTCAAGTTATAATTAAATTAGCTATTTCCAAGTTATAATTAAATCGGCACAAGTCTCTAAAAAATTACCGATATAAAAACACATTCAAATTAGTTTCTTTCATCAATAAACGTTTTTTGGTTTAGTTTACTTTATTAAACTATATATTTTTACTTTATTAGTTCTTATATGTATGTAGTACATACATGAAGCTTAATTTCTGTTTATAAGTATGGTTAGTGGGCTTGTCCGTGGGGTTCTTTATGAACCCGCCTTCCGAAAATAGTGGGCCAAGAATAATTCATTTTCTTGTCCAAGACCGCTTAATTAACGGGTAGGCTACACAGGGCTTACGGGTTCGCCCTAACTTGATCAGCTCTAATTCAAAGAGAACATAGATACGCTAACTACAAGGTTATAAATTAACACTATCAAGTACAAAGTATCAAGTTCTTATGTCGAAAATAGATAAAAATGGCAACAAAAAAATGAAATGAATTAAGAGGCGGAAAATAAAGATCAAGGAAATAATAAAAATAAATGCTTTAAAAATTAAATAAAAAAGTAAGATGCACACGGTAAAAAAAAAAAAAACAAAACCTCGATATAATTATAATGAAAACATAAAAACTGAATTGAATAAAACACGAAAATAAAAATAAATTAAGAAAATAAACTAAGAAGCAAAAATAAACTAAGCAAATAAACTAAAAAATTAAACAAAACAAAACTAGGCAAAGAAAAAAAAACTCAAAAATAAACTAAGAAAATAAACTAAAAAATTAAACAAAACAAAACTAGGCAAAGAAAAAGAAACTCACTTTGGTATTTCACTTATACATTGTCATCTTTGGCACTGAATGAATGCGCCAATTGATGAAGATGAGTTATTAACCACGACTGGAATAGCCTTATATATAAGAGTAGACCATCTTCACTCGACTAATATTTCTGATGTGGTATTCAAGTTAATATACAAATACCTTCAATTATTACGAGATATTTATGTAATAATAATGTTTTGTCTTCCGATGTGGGATAAATGGAAACACTCGAAACAATCAATGCTTACAGGAAATAAGCTTTGTTTTATATTTTCATTAAAACTTGCATTTTTAAATGCGAGATAATTGTTGATGCTAGCAACCTACAACCTTGATAACATCAGCATTAATTTCATTTAAGTTGAGGCTTCAATATCTCTTCAGTGATGTTGACAGGAAGCATGAATAGGTTGAGGCAATGAACAAGGAACTAGATGCCTTAGAAATCAATGATACAAGGGTGATAAATCATCTTTTTGCCAATCGAAAGGCTATTGAATATCAATAAGTTTTGCTTGTGACGGGGTGACCCATCGCAAGCTTAAGACGGGTCAAGCCCCCCTCACAAAGAGCAAGTGGCAAGGCAAGTGACATGATCAACAAATTTGGAATAGAACAGGAAAGGCTATTGAAAATACCTTTGAATGTTCATGTGAAACTGAAGCCAAACAAGAAAACTCTTAGCTTATTGCCAATTGATAGATGAACCATCTCAACCAAAACCTTAAGGTTATGGTTGAAGCCCATATATTATAGTTATATTCTATTATGCGGTTTTTTCACTTGGTAAGTTTGTGAGATATTGGGGGCTGCTAGGGTTTGAACGCGTGACCTTCGGTCACACTGGCTCTGATACAATGATAGATGAACTATCTCAACCAAAACCTTAAGGTTATGATTGAAGCCAATATATTGTAGTTATATTCTATTACCAATCCTGAGATGTAGAGAAGACGGGTAGGAAAGCTTATATACCTGACCATTTCGAAGCCAAATATCTCATTTTCTGTGCAACTCCTGAGTCAGTTCCTGCAAGCACTCACCACTGATGACTGATCACATGCATGCGTTAAAGGTCTTCTCCTTGATAGATGTTTTGTTGCTGCTGTCAAGTATGTTGGTGCAAACCCTTGTCCCACATCGATAGAATAAAGGTCAAATGTGATCTTTATAACTGTCCGTAAAATATAATAGTACGAGGCCTTTTGGGAAGGAGCCCAAGGGTAAATCCGTGAGAGCTTGACCCAAAGCGGACAATATTGTACTATTATGGACCATGGACACAGGTACTACAGGGGCCCAACACAAAGTATTCACACTTCCGCGTCAACAGCTGCCTTCATAGCCTATTGTGATCCCGATAGGGCCTTATGCCCCCTATTCCAGGAGATTCACCATAGTCTTATGTGTTTTGTTATGTATTATCTCACATATCTCGGGAAATCTAAGAAGCAAAATTTAGTAGCACGCTCCTCTACAGCCTATAGTGTCATGTAGACCTGACAAATGGGTCAAACGGGTCGGGTTTGGGTCGGGTCAGTTTGGGTCGGGTCATCTCGGGTTTGCTCAATCTTTCGGGTCGGGTCGGGTCGGGTCACTTTCGGGTTTGGGTCAGTTTCGGGTTTGGGTCACTTCGGGTTTGGGTCATTTCGGGTATGGGTCATTTTGGGTCGGGACATTTTAGATTCATATCCGATTTATTTAGGCCATTTTAAGGTCAAAATGATCAAGTTAGTTTTCGAGTCAAGCCCGCGTCGAGCCAAACTCGCACGAGCCGACTTGGACCAAGCCGAGTTTAAGCTACACGTGGGCCGTCTCGTCCCATTATCACCCCTAATCACAATAAATTGGGTCATTTAGGATCATTTCAAATTGGTTTGTCTGTAGGTCGGTGGTTTCGGGTCGGGTTATTGTGGGTCGGGTCTCTTTCGGGTCAGTCATGGTTCGGGTCGGGTCTGGGTCGGGTCGGGTCAATTCGGATTTCGGGTCATCCTCGGGTCAGGTAATTCCGGGTCGCTTTCGGGTCTTGGGTCAGCCTTATCGGGTCGGGTCAGTTTTGCCAGGTCTAGTGTCATGGCACTGACGACCACATGCGAAGTCATATGGGTCATGAAATTGCTAATAAACCTTAAAATCATGATGAGACGTTTAATTTTTCAATAAATTATGACACACATTCAATACTTCCTCTCTTAATATTATTATTATTATTATTATTATTTTTTTTTTTTTTTTTTTTTTATTATTATGCGCGCAGCTTTCATTAAAATAAAATGTAAAGTTTACAAGAAGTTGGTGGGGAGCCGAGAGACAATCTGTGCCCCCACCCCCTTAGCTATAGAAAAACTAAGCCTAGTAAAGATATAAGCGGCCACCCGAGCCCCAGCATCCTGAGATACCGAGAATTTCTGGATCCGCTTAAGCAAGTCAACAGCATCCGAGCCTAGCTCTCCAAGCGAAGAGAAAGAAAAGGGTAGAAAACCATAACCAGCAGCCGCACATAAGTCTCTATACTTAGCACATTTGCGCTGAGCAGCATCAGCGACAACCCGTCCTGGCACAAAATCGGACATCCCAGTCTGAGTTAAGGGGGAAGACCCTGTCAAATCAACACACACATCACGCCCTCTGTCCCAGGAATAAAGTAGCAAATCCGCAGGACGAAGAGAGCCGCCATGCCCATCAACCAAACCGATATCAACCTCCTTGCCCGTAGAAATACCAGAGCTATAGCATATGTCAAATAAGGTGTCACGAACGAGGTTATGCCGATGCTTGACCCCCACAGTACCAGTACAAGAAACAGCGTGGTCCCCATACACATCATCAGCAAACACCCGAGAGCAAGTAGGACAAGGTATAGATACCGTGAATAACGGGACACCTAGTCGATACCCCAGCACACTACGGTAAGTCCTCCTGTTCATAGTCTGACCCAACCCAGAGATAGGAACCGCACGCATTATTATTATTATTATTATTATTATTATTATTATTATTATTATTATTATTATTATTATTATTATTATCACGACATCCCAAGTACTTTTACATTTACTAACGAGTATGTGATTATACTATTGTTTCCTTGACAACTCATTCTATTTTAACGGTTAATTCACTATTTCCTTTAAATTTTTCAAACTTAGTTAATTATTTAAGTAAATAATTTTTTTTCTTGAATTGATTGTTTAGCTAATATTTCGTAATTTCTTTAGTAGTTATTACCTCGTGATTCTCAAGTTATTATTACTATTTTCGCCGTCATTATTGTTACTTTCACTACTCTTGTATAATATTATTAATTACATTACTACTATTACTTACTTTCATTACTCTCGTTGCTATTACTGCTAGTGTTACTAATACTTACAATGGTGATTATTGTTATATTTACTACATCCATTGTGGCTACATCTATTTTCACTGCTAACTGAGTTACTTTTGCTACATACACAGTGTTATCAGGCTTATATAATTAAATAAAATATGACATATTTGTAGTAAACAGTTTTTCTAATCAGGCTTATATAATCAAATTTAATTTTTACATAAGTTATTTACCTGGTTGTCTTAAACTTATATACTTGGGATACGAGATAAGCACTTTTTCTATTTTTTTATATATATGATTTTCTCACATTTATAGACACTCGTTGTTCTCTTGAATATCTCTAAAAATATAATATGGAATATTATGATACATATATTCATATGAAAGAATTTTTGATAATCTTTAAAACACTACTCAAAATTTTTATTATAATACTTAAAAGTTACACAATCAATTATAATACATCAAATGCATAATCTATGATACATCCATCAGATCTTGCATTAAATTGTTGTAGAACAATCTCATACAAACAATAATAACTTGTGAACTATGCAATATTCATATAGTTAACGTCAATGGCATTTGTCCAAGTTTTCTGAATTCTTCCATATCCTTTTAAATTTCTTCAATTTATTACACTACAATTCTTCCATATCCATATACTTGAATCTGCCATAGCTTGATGCACATACTCTTTCTTCAATCTTATCATCAGATTGAAATGTAGCAAGATATAAACCCATCTTCTAATCAATCTCTTTCAGTCTATCGACCTCACATTCCTTGTTAATAGATATCGTCATATCGATACGTTTAGGAGTGTGTCCGACAAGTGTTGGTGTTCGACACTGTGTCGCCAGTGTCGGACACGGTATATCTGGATAGGAGGAGTGTCTGTGTTACCTAGACCTTGACCCGTTCTTTCTTAGGCAGTATTCATATATAGTTAATGTCAATCGCATTTATACAAGTTATCTGAATTCTTCCATATTGTTTGAAATTTCTTTACTTTATTACACTTTAATTCTTCTATATCAATACTTGAATCTGCCATAGCTTGATGCACACATATTCTTTGTTCAATCTCATCATCATATCGAAATGTAGCAAGATAAATACTTAGAAGTGATGAATATGCTCTATGATTTCTCTCAAGAACTTCATCGATCCTTAGCATCTCACTTCTACAAACCCTTACAAGTTTATCAAGCACCTCAACAACGTTGATGATTTTTCGATCACTACATTAATACAATACACAAATGTGTTGTCTGTTAAGAAAATTATATGCAAATAACTAATGGGCTGTTTGGCAACAAAGTTTTCATTTCCAAATAAGAATTTGGCCCAAAACCCTTGTTTGGGCTGTTAGCCAAATTTGGATTTGAATTTGTGGGAAATCCTCCCAAATTCCAAACAAAACTCCATCCAAGTCAAATATGCTACATTCTAAATACACCCTCCCACCCCCCGTATTCCAAATTCAGCAGCTAACCTAATCTAATATCTCATTCTCTCTGCTCTTTCCCTACCAAATCAATTTCACCCCCAAATTTCTAGGGTTTATCTCGATTTCCTTCTCAGCAACATCAAGCAAAGTAAGTATGTTTCATTCTCTCTCAATTTTTCGATGTTTTATGTTTCATTACTCTATACATGAATTAATTTATGTTTTGTAATACGTCTGATTTTCTGATTTTCTGATGATACATGATTTTCCGTCTGATATTTTATCTCGATTTCCTTTTTATCGTTTGATTTGTTTGTTGGAAAGTTGATATTCGGTTTTGTGTGATAATATTGCTGAAAATTTTATCGATGATTTTTTGTGATGATGTTTTGATGTATACTTGTATACTTATAAGGTTTATTAGATGTACACACCCATATACATTACACAAGATTTTTCCTGGATAACCTAACATTTATCGAGTATAGTCGGATGTATAGTTGTTATAAACTCACTATAATTTTTCAGATTTGCGGATTAGAGTAATATAGCTGGTGAGAATAATTTACGGGAATCACTAAAACTTGTCAGAAAAGAAGAAGAAGAAGATGATGATATGGAGCTTTTCACGCTAGTTGTGGGCTGTGTAGTTGTTATAGTAGGGGCGTTGAATTACAAAAGGTATAAGGTTAGGGACTTGGCTTGGAATGAACACGAACGATCACAAAAAAGGGAAATGTGGTTAGATACGTTAAGAAACAATAGGAAATGTCAAGAGCAATTGCGTTTTGATAGACGTTGTTTTGAGAAGTTATGTAGGATTTTGAGATCAAAGGGTGGGTTAATAACCCCTAGAAACGTGACTAATGAAGAAGTTGTCGCATTTTTTCCACATACCCTTGCTCACAATTTGAAAAATCGAACTATACAGGCTCTTTTTGCTCGGTCAGGAGAAACAGTCAGTCGCCGCCAATTTCACACTGTGCTCCGAGCAGTTTTAAAAATTGGAAAACACTACATTAAGGAAGTTGATAATACCACTAGTTTTGTCAATGATCCAAAATGGAAATGGTTTGAGGGTGTGGTTGGGGCCCTTGATGGCACTCATATAGATATGACTGTCCCTTTAGAGGATCGAGGTAGGTATCGGGATAGAAATGGTCACATTAGCACAAATGTCTTAGCAACATGTGATCCGGAACTTTGTTTTACATATGCTCTACCTGGGTGGGAAGGGTCCGCTTCTGATCAACGTGTCCTCCGCGACGCTCTTCAAAGGCCTGCTTATAATCTTAAAGTACCAAAGAATAAGTATTTTCTTGTGGACTTAGGGTATACCAATGGTGAAGGTTTCTTAGCTCCATATAAAGGTACAAGATACCACTTAAATTTATGGCGAGGGAACACCCCAACAAATTCTAGAGAGCTTTTTAACTTGCGTCATTCGTCAGCTCGTAACACAATTGAGCGAGCATTTGGCTGCATGAAAAAGCGTTGGGCTATTATGAGGACCAGTAGCTTTTATGGTAAAAAAACTCAAGTCAGAATCATAAATGCCTGTGTCATTCTACACAACTTCTTAAGATTCGAAAAAATGGATGAAACGGCTCTAATGAATGAGGTAGAACAAGAATTGCAAAATGAAGAGTTACAAAATGGAGAGGATGGTGGAGAAGATATTGTAGTGAGTGTTAGACAAACAGAAGAGTGGAATAAGTTTAGAGACGATCTTGCACAAAAAATGTGGAGTGATTATCGAGCGAGAAGGGGTATCTAACTAACTCTACCAGCAACATTTGAGGTACCGGAATAAGTTTATGCCTGTGTCATATAGTTTTGCAACAAAATCATTCATCCATTAGGTCAGAGTGTGCATCCTTCCTTTCCAGTAGCTTCTCCAACATGTTTTTCAAATAGTAGGCAAGTCCGAGTATAATCCATCACCTACTAAAGATACTACTGGCAAAACACAAGCTACCTAATATCACAAATATGGCAAATATTTTGGTGTATCAATTACTTTTTTAATTATGGTAAATAGCATAATTTGACAGCCATTCAATCCCCATAATTGTGGAATATGTCTCGTCTAATTAGAGACATTATAGGATAGTTTATTCTCCTGCACTAGATAGTTTATTCTCCTGCACTACTATATAATATCATGTACAATAGTTCACTGATCAATAATAACAAACACTATTTCTTACAATTACCGACTAATATTGGTAAGATTAAAAATTGGTGTCTACACATTGAATGCAAAGTGAGGCTGTTAAGTTGCAGGTTATTTCTTGGTGGTGAGTTTGGTGGGTTATGACTAATAATTATTGCATATGGTTCTTCAGTCGGGCTGGATATACTATATACCATATGACATTCTCATTTTGTTGAATTTTGTAGCTTCTGACCAATGTTTTTATAGGTGATGACTGAAAAAAGAAAACAATTTTTGGTTCCTACACAACCTAAGAAGAGAGGATATATTACTTGGAATAGCCAAATGGATGCTCTTTTAATATCGGTGCTTGATAATCAAGTAAGTCAAGGAAATAAGGGAGATGGTGAATGGAAGCCTCAAGCCTACCAAGCGGTGGTAGATGAAGTAAGAAGCAAGTTAAATGTATCGGTTACTACTGAAAATGTGAGGAATCGTGTGAAGATTTGGAGAAAACACTATGGAGTCATTATGGAGATAAGAACTCAAACAAAATTCAAGTGGGATGAGGAGAGGAAGATGGTGTTAGTACCACTTGAAGAGATGACCGAATGGACGACATATGCCCTGGTAATCCTTCTATTGCAGGAATTCATCTCAAAAGAATTCCTGTACTGCTGTTTCTACCGCTGTTTTACTGCTGTTTTTACCGCTGTTTTACTGCTGTTTTTACTGCTGTTTTTCTGCTGTTTTTCTGCTGTTTTACTGCTGTTTTTACTGCTTTTTTACTGCTGTTCTTACTGCTATTTTTACTGATGTTTTTACTGTTGTTTTACTGTTGTTTTTACTGCTGTTTTACTGCTGTTTTTACTGTTTTTTTACTGCTGTTTTTTTACCGTACTGTTGTTATCATCTTCACGTACTGCTGTTTTTGAATGTTTTTTGAACCTGCTCTTATCCATGTACTGCTGTTTTTTTACTCATTGTAGGCCAACCCATCTGTTGCGTCTTATGCCAATAAATATATCGAGCATTGGGATGATATATCTATATTACTTGGACCCGATCGAGCTGTTGGTGATGGAGGAGAGCATCATGAAGAGGGTGCTACTATGATGGATGATGAGGCATGTGACGGTTCGAGTTCCAGCATCGATACTACTTCAATGAGCTCCAAAAAGAAGCGAAAAAGTGACAGTCTAGCTGATGCGGTTACTCAAGTTGCTAACACACTCAAAAGTTATGTTGAGGCTAGACTAAAAGCAACTCCAACTTTGGGAGGGAAAGAGGTATTTGATGAGGTTTCCAAAGTTGTTGGCATCCTCCAGCCTCAAGTTCTAAGAGCCGTAAATATGTTCGTGGAGATGCCGGTGAAATTTCAAGTTCTCAAAGATCTTCCGAGTGATCAAAAGTTGGATTGGATTTTGCTTTGTCTTGATGAGCGTAGTAGATCATTCTAGTTGAAAATAACTATAGGATGAACTTGATGATAGTTGGACAATTTATTGCTCTTTTTGTTTTAATGTTGAAAATTGTGTGTTGTAGTTAAAACTTATGTTGAACGACTATTTTGTTTATGTTTAAGTGCAGAAAATTTTAACCTTACAACCTTGGAATATGAGTTGAAGACTAAAAAATTGAATTTAGACCAAATTTGAATTCTCAATTTCCTTGTATAGCCAAACATAGAAATTGGATTTCAAATTCTAAATTTCAAATTCTTTGTTTCCCAAACAAAGAATTTGGATTTATAATTCCTAATTTCACATTTCTAATTTGAAAGTGAGGATTCGAAATGAAATCTTTGTATCCAAACGCTACCTAAAAGAAATGTAAAATAAAACTCTCTATATGCTTTGTGCAATGCCTTAAGGAAAATTATATGCAAATAACATTCGGGTCGAGCTAAAATAGTTTGAGTCACTTCGGGTCACGGGTCAAATTCGCGTGTGGGTAAAATTCATGACAACTCATCAGTTTTGATAGGTCTAATAAGGAGTCATATCCACGGTACCAGCGAGGGCTCTTAGAACTAGTCGGTTTTAACTTTGATCGAGCCAACAAATCTCTGAGCACTATATCTCATCAAAATGATGAATTATACTGCGACATTTATATGGAAATATCAGTTTATTACCTTATAATAAGATGATTTATTTAGGCTTGTCCATTTAATTTTGCTTTGTCAATTATCTTTAATCGTGTTTATTTCTTCCTGCAGTCGGTAGTCAGGCATGTCCAACGTTTTACCCAACTCTAAGGTAGCGTATGCTTCCTGACTAGGGCCGACAATCTGCATCTGAACCGATACAGGGAGCTTCACAAAGGCATAACACAATTCTGTACCAAAAGAAGAACATATTTTTCATAACAATATCTTAGAGTTAATGCTTGATTGCTTTCTATTAATGTCTGATCAATAGCTTGCAGAATGATGTTACAAGACTACAAGCAGTTTTCAACTTCTCATCACAATCACAAGAAATGAAACATCTTACGATTGTGATGAGAAATGTTTGTAAGACGAAGTTAGATGTCGGGAAAAAGATTACTTTATCGGTCGTATCCCGATCAATTCATTACATTCGCTTGAAATGAAAAATAAATGCGAAAATATTTTTATAAAAGAGTAACATGTACACAGTTTAAAAAAACTGCATATTTAAAATAGAAACGTAAAGAAATAACTAAAATACCAAACTAAAAAGAAACATAAAAAACGACATAAATTAAAGCAAACAAACAAAATAAATAGATAAAGAAAAAAAACAAAGCAAGAGAAAGAAAAAAAACTCACTTGATAGTATAAACATGATATCATCATCTGCTTCTTCTTCGGCATCTTCACCACTTGATGTGATAATCAAAGACATTGCCATGTTTGGTACTAAACAAAGGCACCGGTTGATAAAGATGAGTTATTTATCATATCTGGACTAGCCTTAAATAAGAGAGTAGACATGTTTACTCGAGTAGTATTTCCGATGTGGTACTCAAGTTAATATATACATGCCTTCATTTAATACGAGATATTTATATAATAAAGTCCAGTTTTTCGATGTGGGAAAAGTGGAAATACACAAATAATCAATGCATACAGAAAATAACATTCATATCTTATTTTCATAAGAACTACTATCATTTATCAGTGCCAGATATTCCTTGATGCTAGTAGTTAACATTCAGATCAATTAAGTTAAGTTTTCACAAGTTACATCAAATAAGTTAAGTTTTCACAAGTTTACTTCATCATCTTAGAAAAACTTACAAAAACTTTTAGTAGTCACATAGTACTTAAATTCAAAACAAATAAATAAAAGCGTTAGAGATGGTGTTTATCTCAGGCGGAGATAAATGATCAATAGTTACCATCTATATAAGACTCGAAGTCATAAAAATGATGTATTCGTCTTTGTAATACCCCATATTTCTAGTTAGCTATTTATTTATATAGTGTAGACATTATAGTACCTAGACTTGGAAAAGCTGACCCGGTCAGAATGACCTATTTCGTGAAGGTTGTCTTGAGCTCAGATACATGTTTAAAGCGGGTGGAGTGGGTGCATTTTAATACGGTAGTACCCCCATGATAATTGAATAGGTTCTTTAGTAGGGCTAACCCATTGAGGAGGTCCATTGATAAGCTTATATCCGTATCAAGAAAGTGTTTTTTTTCTGGAAGCTCATGATAAGAACTCCAAGGTAATTTTTGGATGAATGATCTTCTCGAAAGGTTTCGGCAATATGCATATGTGCGCCCAAAGTGAGCTGCAAAGGACTCATGAGGGTTCGGATAATTTTAACTAATTTGATTGTTTGATAGTATAAACCTGCTATCATCATCCGCTTCTTCTTCAATTCAGCATCTTCACCACCTGATGTGGTAATCAAAGACATTGCCATATTTGGTACTAAATAAAGGCACCCGTTGATGAAGATGAGTTATTAACCACGACGACTTGACTAGCCTTGAATACAAGAATAGAAATGTGTACTCAAGTAGTATTTCTGATGTGGTACTCAAGTTAATATATACGTGCCTTCAGTTAATACGAGTTATTTATATAATAAAGTCCTGTTTTTCGATGTGGGAAAAGTGGAAACAATCAAATTATCAATGCTTACAATATATAAGATTCATATCTTATTTTCTTAAAAACTACTAGCATTTAACATTGCGAAATAATCCTTGATGCTAGTAATTAACAGAAACATAAATTAAGTTAAGTTTTCACAAGTTCCCTTAACATCAAATAAGATAAGTTTTCACAAGTTTACGTTAGCATCTTAAAAAAACTTACAAAAACTTTGTAGAAGTCACATAATACTTAGTTTCAGAACAAATAAATAAAAGACTAGAGATAGTGTCTATCTCAGGCGGAGATAAATGATCAATAGTTTCCATCTATATAAGACTCGAAGTCATAAAAATAATGTACCGTCTTTGTAATACCCCATCACTTTAGTCAGCTATACATTAATATAGTGTAGACATCAATCCCCTATATATTAAAACCCAAACAAATAAAGCCTCCATATTCATCCACATCACCACTACATATTTTCCAACTTGCAATTAAATAAACCTCATTTTCCAAGTTCAACTGCTTTTTCTTTTTATTGTCAGACGTTAGAATTCTTATACTCCAAGTTCAATAAAAAAAATTTACGAACAATATTTTAAAAACAAATAATTAAATTTTATCATATTCAGTAATTTATTTATTTATTGACGGTACTAAAAAACAATAAATTATAAAAAAAATTATAAAAAATGTATTTTCCATTAAGTACTTTTTATTAAGTATGATAAATATATAAATAAAAAAATAATAAAGAAAGAAAGTCATAAAGGAAGACACAATTTTTTAGCGTACTGCATTATTTCTCGACTACTATAAAAAATATTTTAAATCTTCCAACAATAATTTTGGACAGGTTAAAAAAAATATTTTACTAAAAATAAATCACTTATCGTTTTTGGCGGTGGAGCAAAATCAAAAAGAACAAAATTGATTCTTAGAAATGCAGTATATTACTAATATTTGGATATAGAATTTACACCAATAATAATTGTAAAATAAATTGTAAAACTAAATAAAAAAATTATTATCACTAACCATATATTAAAACCCTTGAGGCATGCAAATACATATCTTCTTACATGATTTGAAGCATTCTATGTTTGCGTAGGATTATGACACACAATGGTTTTTTTTTGTCTGGCACATGTTTTCTTATCAATTGTAACCATTTTTATCATATATTGTAACCATTTTAATCAGTATCCAATTTTAAAATATACGTACATATTTTATTAATTTTTATACAATTTTTTCATCTATATTTAGTATTTCAATAAGTAAAATTGTAAGGTCGTTTTACACTAATTTAGTGTAAAAACGCATTACACAAGAATTATTGTTTGTAAAATATATTTGACTAATTTCATAAATTCCACCCAAATATATCATCATTATCATATATGTTATAATAATAATATTTTTACTTTTTTCATAAAAACATCCCGTGCAATTTTGCACGAGTTAAAACTAGTACATCATAGTACCTAGACCTGACAAAGCTACTGACCCGATCGATAAGAATGACTTGTTTCGATAAGGTTGTCTCGAGCTCAGAGACATTTTTAAAACGGGTGGAGTGGGTGCATTGTAATACGGTAATACCCCCCATGATAGTGGAATAGGTTCTTTAATTAGTAGGGGTACATCATTGAAGTGGTCCATTGATAAGCTTATATTCGTATCACGAAAGTGTTCTATTTTTCCCTCGAAGCTTATGATATGAATACCACTTTAATTTTAGGATGAATGATCTTCAGGAAAGGTTTCGGCAATATGCATAATAAGTGCGCCCAAAATAAGCTCCGAAGGACTCGCGAGGGTTCAGATCATTTTCACTAATTTGATTGTTTGATAGTATAAACATGTTATCATCATCTGCTTCTTCTTCAATTCAGCATCTGCACCACTTGATGTGGTAATTGAAGACATTGTCATGTTTGGTACTAAACAAAGGCACCAGTTGATTAAGATGAGTTATTAACCACGACTGAACTAGCCTTAAATATGAGTATAGACATGTTTACTCGAGTATTATATCCGATGTGGTACTCAAGTTAACATATACGACATGCCTTCAGTTAATACGAGATATTTATATAATAAAGTCATGTTTTTCGATGTGGGAAAAGTGGAAATAATCAAATAACCCATGCTTACAGAAAATAATAAAAACTACTAGAATTTAACAGTGCAAGATAATCCTTGTTTTTAGTAATTTAACGATTAGCTTTTTAATAATATTTTATTATTATTATTATTATTATTTAGCCTTGATATTAAATTTAATTAGTAAATTAGCTAGTTGGGTGAAATTCGGATCTCTTTCCCCGCTTTGACTTCATATTCGAATTATACGCTAAATTTTAGTAAAGTCCGACCCTTTTTCGTTTTTGGGCCAATCGTGTCTTATTGGACCTTTATTAGGTTTCACCCTCCTTCACAAACCCACCTCATTCCTTCCCATCCATATAATTTTTCAGATTTTCTTGTATACCAAAACCTCATTAAAATACAACTCCCTCACAACTTGAAACCACCATAATTCCTTCAATTTTCAACCAAATCTCTTGATTCTTGCATCAATCTTAATCTCTTCTTATTCTCTTTCTTTATAGGTAAGAAAGTTTCATCTTTGTTGAATTTCAAATTTCTGTCTTTTTCTCTAAGCTTGAATTCATCTCAAAGACGGATTATTTCTTGTTTACGAGGAGAAGAAGATTTTGAGGCTTGAAGAGCTAGCCAGAGGTAATGTTGACGGGTTACTCAGTATCACAATTTTATGTGTTTTCTATGTGTTTTAGGGTAGTTTTTATGAGAAAGACGAGTTCATTGTTAGCTATTGATATGAATTGATGTTGTTGCATGTTGGAATATTGAATTATGCCTCATATATCTTCTCTTGGTGAAAGTTAGTGTTTGTTGTGCTAATTCTCCTCTAAATTGTATGAAAATACTTTAAAGACATTAATGACGGTTTAACTCATGTATGTTGGTGGTGTTGATGCCTATATGTTGTGTGGAATAATGATCAGTGATGGTTTATGTTGATGTTTGTAAATGGGCTTGAGTTTTGGAGGACTTAAGTTGTGAAATTGCCGAAAATCGGACACAATGGCCCTTAGAGATCATGTTGGAGTGAGTGTCCTCAACAATAGTGCGATCACTTAATTAAATCTCATTAACGAGAATACAAAGGGATGATTAACATTATAGTCAACTGATCCACATTAATCGGTAATGATTGGCTTACTAGAGTTTGACATTACTGTCGTATGACGGTGGTGATCAGTTGATCCCTTGAGGTCACACCGAAAGGAAGATTCCCTAATCAAGAATATTAATTAATTGTATAACGATATAGATTAATTAATCCCTTAAACAGACCGAGTTTACGAGTGAGAAATATATCTTATTGTAATATGATTAAATAAGACTCAATAATATAATTGTTATATTAGAATGCTTAATGTTTATGAAACATTTGAGATAAGCATGATTGGTTGATCATAATTACAATTAGTTGTAGATCATATCAACCAAATATGAGATGACCCATTTTATATATATGTGATTATAAATTATTGCTTAAAATGTTAAGTTTAATTTATTTGACATGAAATTGTATTTAATTAGTTAAATACATAATTATATTTTGAGATAACATGTCACATGTCACATGTCACATGTCACATGTGTGACAAATGATTAAATCACATTTTATAAAATGGAGTCCATTTTAAGTGGTATAACCGGTTTAGTGGGGTGTTTGGGTAGGTTTAGGCTTTATACATTATTCTAATGATGATTAAACATAATCATTGCTATCCTAAACACCTATAGCCACCCTACCATCTTGTTAAGACAAAAAGTAATGAGCATGCTTGTTGTTACCCATGCTTGGCCGGTTGCTCTTGTTCAAATAAGAGGATGTTTTCCTCTTATGAACTTACTTGAATTATCTCATAATATTCACTCAACATCTCACTACAAAATACAACAAAATACTTAGAAACTTTAGAAGTTTCATAGAACTTTTGTTGGACTATAAACACTACATTACTAAAGTAGTAAGTGGAGTGTTGTATACTTGTTATTAAGGGAATCTTGTTTATTGTTCTAGTAAAACAATAATCAAGAGATTAAGGATAGTCTGGGTGCATCACCAAGGAGAGTTCCTATACTTGGAACTAGGAAGTTCATCCATACATTCTTAAGCTCAAGAACAAGTACAACAAGGTGTCTTGTATTTGTGCCCAATACTCGAAATATAATCAATGTGAGGAACATTTTTCTTTCTCTATTTCGGTTTATATTATTTGCATGTAACTAGATCTTGTAACTAATTAAAGAGTTAATTAGTTTTACTTAAGAAATGTCTTAAGTGTAGGTATATGAACCTAACAATTGGTATCAGAGCATATGATGTTGCATGCAATCGATTTTATGAAGTTTTTACGAGTTATGGTAACAAAATAAAACTAGAAAATTTGTGATTTATATGATAAATTCACGGAATTTTGAGCATGAAATACCTCCTGGTCCTAAAATTTTTTTAGGTCATTTTGATGATTTATGGAAGATTATTGCTTTATTTAATGATTTTTAGTTAAATAAATCCATTTTAATGAGTAAAATGAACATTTTATGACTAAAAATTGTTAAAGTTCTGGCCATGAAATTTTAGTATGCTATCACATGCATATTTTACCTACTGTATGTAAAATTTTAGATAAATATGATTTATTTTTCATGATTTATGATTTTTAATAGTTAAAAATGCATAAATAGTGATTATTTTGGCATAAATAGCTAAAATTAATTTTTGGCTTGAGAAAAATTATCATATGTTGCATAAATATTGTACATATCAGATTTATAATTTGAAAATTAATTAGTTTAATTTTGTGTGATTTTAGTATTTTATTTGATAAAATCGATTAATAGCAACTATATTTTTCTCTAAAATGATTCAAAACTTTTTGACCAAAATTTTGACATGAAGATGTTCCTGGAAAAATTTCAGAATATTCAAAATTTTATTTTTCAAATTTATAAATTATTGTAATTTAATTTGGAATTATTACATAAAAGTTGTGTTAAAAAGAGTCAAAACCGAGCAATAATGCAAAACCGAGTTTTGGCACATTAACATTGCATGAGTTTACATATAATTATGCTGAATTTTGAATGAATGAATGTCATTTTGATTTATGTATTTTTGGAATTATGTAATTTGTCTTAGTATGGCCTTAGTTTTTAATCGATATTACTCGAAATGTATGGGAATATTGATTCGGTTGTAATTTAATGTGATCTCGTATCACTTTTATTGTATTATTTCATTTTATTTTTCCAAATGTATAATAGAATAGCCTTGTAATTTTATTATATCATTTGTAATCCCGGAGTTTCCTAAAGACGGTGCCATTTGGAAAGGCGTTCCAAAAAGAAGACGGTGTCCTTGGGAGGCGTGCAAATGAAGTTCAAGGGACCAAGGAGTTGGTTTCCGAATTTGTAATTTTTAATTTGATTTTCTATTATTTTAGGAAGGCCATACTAGGAATTTATTTTATGCTTGCATTTTTATTTATATGTCACATGCATGCCAAATCGCCATTTAAACAACACATGCATTTTATCGAGTCAATCGACCGCGTCAATTATAATTATCGATAGTTCACCCCAAGAATCCCAATTTCGTAAGGAAGTAGGTTCGGCTCACCGAAGTGCTAAACTTATTACGTTGGTTAAGTGGGGCAATAAATCGTTATTGCATCGAAATTTGGTTGAACTCAACGGAAAGATTAGGGTTCGTGGCCCATGTGTTCCGGGCTAAAGATGACAATAAAGTATTTCATCGACCAAGAATTCTAATGGTAGAATCGGTTAAAGAGTTAACCCACCAAGTAATATTAATGAAGGTCGTGGAGTCCGTGGCTCACATAAACCCGACTTGATATAGAACTTGGGTCTTGGAATCATTTATGTAATTGGATAGAGGTCATTATATAACTGTCAAACTTGTTTAAAATGTTTACAAGTATTTTTAAAACGATAAATGTTGATGTTTCTTTCATTTTCTATTTTGTAGTCCAACTTATTTTAATTCGCAATGTCGGAAAACAACAATAACGAGGCTCGACCTCCACCACTCACCACCGTATCATGGCTAAGGTCCTTCATGGATCGTTGTAAACTTGATAAGAATGGTTCAAACTTCACGGATTGGAATGGGCAACTACGTCTAGCCGCCGAAGGTGACGGTAAGCTAAGTTACCTAACCGACGCGGCCCCTCCCACTCCAAATGCGAGGTCATCGAACGCCACTAGGGAGGCCTATGAGGCCTACCACAAGGAGTCGGCGGCAATCAAGAATGTCTTGATCTTATCAATGGATAGCGAGCTTCAACGCAATGCCATAAAGATGGCGACCGCATATGAAATCTATTCTAAGATCGTGACCATGTTTTCACGAGCTCCAAGAATTTTGCAATATGAAGCCGCGTCCCAATTTTTCGACCTCAATATGAAGGATGGTCATAGTGTTAGCCCTCACGTGCTCAAAATGATTGAGTACTTGGAGGTGCTTAAAGAGCAAGGAATAGAGATTCCCGAGCCTCTCATCATTGACCGCATACTTCACTCCTTAAGTAAGATCAAAGGGTTTGTCAACTTTAGGGTAAACTTCAACATGCAAAATGCCACCGTCACGGTTCATGAGTTGCACAAGATGCTTGTGCAAGCCGAACGTGACATGAGTTTTCAAGCTAGCTCAAGTAAGGATGTTTTGAACATCAATGTCAAGAACAAGACGAAGTTCAAGAAAAGTGGAGGCAAAGGGAACAAGGGAAGCAAGCCCACTCACTCCTATCAAGGCAAAGGAAAAGCTATTATGAATAGCTCTTCCAAAGGCAAGAAGGGAGCCGTATCCGAAGACAAGTGTCATTAATTTAATGGCACGGGCCATTGGAAGCGTAATTGCTCCAAGTACTTGGGAGACATCAAAGTTGGACGGGTTCTTCCAGTTGGTAATGGTTCTTCCCAAAGCTTTTGTTATTGATACTCATCTCAACTTTGGTATTTTGATACGAGTTGTGATTCTCACCACCCTTTTTGATCACATTTAGGGCATGAGAAGAAGGACAAGGCAAAGCAAGCCTAGAAGGATCTACGAGGAAGCTAGGGTAGCCACCACGTAGAGGAGACCTATGATGGGCTTGGCGATATTTTTCTATTTGTCTTCTATTTTATTATTGCATTTTTAATTGGTTTTTTGAACTATTTCATTTCCATGTTTTGACATGAAAAGTATTTTGAATTCCTATGAACAATGGTTGTATTTTGATGGTGACTTGGTTTTCAACCCAAGTCACTATATCTATGGAATTTATTTTATGTTCTTAAACCTTTTCATCATGCATGTTAGTATCATGAAACATAAATTAAAAAGACTAAATTAATCTTAAAAGGAATATAATGATTGGATCATTGTGAATAACCAAAGTTAAGAATGGGATTCTCACTTTGGCATTGTGACAAGACGTCAAAACTTATTTGAGATAAGAAAGATCAATTGCATAAGTTAAAGTGAGTTGACGAACTCACACTTGGAGATTTACAATTCATATAAAGCCGCAAGATGAGATCTTTAAATACGCCAATTAGACTCCATACTAGCTATGGAAGGATTAAGAATCCTAAATTTGTTCAAGACATGGATAAGAGTCCAACTATTTTGCTTAAATAGAGTGAGTCTATAGAGAAGTTAGAATACTAAAGTCTAAACAAATAAGTCTACTATAGATCGCTCGAAGTTAATAAAGTTAATAAGAGCATTAAACCCCACTCATACCTGGAGGACAAGCTGTTTGTGACTAAGGAATAGAGCTCATGAAGCTTTCCTTACAAGAATTTTCTCATTTACACCTAAAGAAACAAACTGTTTGTGGCTCATGGTGCTATCCTTCACGTAAATAGCCGTATTTACTAAAGGATAGAGTGAGAGAAAATATTCCACAAACAAAGACAAGAGAAAATGTTCTTAAGTCATCCAAGGTCGATAGCTTATAAGTGAAATTATCTACTTTTTGAAAGTGATAAGACTATGATCTAAAGCTTATAGGTGAAAATATCTACTTTTTGAAAGTGATAAGACTATGATCTATGGGTTGGCAGTTATCATTCTAAATTTAAAATAGTTACATAAAAGCCATGTTGTATAAGATGGATTATATACAAGTGAAATCACTTGGAAAGGTTTGGACCTCCCCAAGGTGAATAAAGCTTTATTTTAAAGCATTACATATACGTTAAAATATAACCATCTTTAAGATCCAAGATAAATTGCATCTACACCACGTAAATGTATGACAAATAACAAAGGTTGTTAAAAGTTACCTTTTTAAATAGACATTTAGAAATGAACAAGTTGTCGTACAAAACTTAGGAGATCAATGTGTGATCCTAAGTGAACACTCATGGCATAACAAGAGAGAATGGTTTCCTCGAATTGTCGAAGAGCCATGTTTATGCATGTAATTAAGTGGGAGCTAGATATATCATGTGTGAACATGAGGATTAGTGGGAGTGAAATATCATCATGTATGGACATGAAGATTAGTGGGAGCAAAATATCTTCCATGTCTTGTATGTGTAAGACATACTAATCATTAGGAGTGATGTACTAAACATTGCCTTCCGTGGAGGAGTGTTTAGGAAGTCATTTATAAATGAAAGACTTGGAAGAAGCATATTGTATCTAAGGTAAGAATATCTCCCATGTCTCGTATGTAGGAGACATATTGGTCATTGGGAATGATGTACCAACATTTTCTTCCGTGGAGGAGTGTTAGGGATATCATTTATAGATGAAAGACTTGGAGTAGGTATCCATAATCTATGATGATAGATGAGAGAGGATACACATGATTGCTAATGTTTCCGCCATTAGGCCAATCATATTTGCCAAGATATGCATATACCTTGATAAGTTGTATGCTTTGAGCATGACAAGTTGATAACAAGTAATCCAAATGAGAGTCATTGGATAGCCTTCAAGAATATCCATGAGATTCTCGAGGAGAACTATGAGTTTATTCTTATGTTTGGTAATAATAACTTAGTTGCGTGTTAAGTGTCACACGAACCCAAGTTTCCAAACCTGTAAAGGATCTAACAAAATCCAAGGCTAAATTTTGTTATAAAAGCGAATAAATAAAAGAGATGATTGAAGTGTCAATCATTGAAAATTCTACAAATAGATTCTTAGTACATAGTGATGAGGATGAGGTGGATTACAAGGATCAAATAAGTAGACCCTTCCACCAAGATACCCATCACATGGTTAACATGATAACAAGTGGGAGCATCTTTTAAGATTAAAGAGCTCAATATTAGATAGAGATCTAGTGATGTACTTAGATAAATTCATGTTATTGGGAATAACGATGATTGGAAATAAAAGGAGCAATTCATAAAGTTGGAACAAATGGACATATAGAATATCCACCATCCAAGCTTTTATTGCATTTAGACAAGAGGACCATGAAGTGTCATGGAACTTGTATACTTTAGATTATATGATATGAAGCAATGACATGTGTTGATTGTTCATATGTGATAATCACATTTATCGTTTGAGTTTCTGAAACTCATTATTGTGCTTTGTAATAATCCAAATAGGTTGAAAAGACAACTTTGAACCCTATTAAAGTGAACTGGATTAACATAGCATTTGCCACTAGTTGCTTACATGAGGTGACGTCTCTAAGTGACTAGAGTGTGATGTGATTGATGGCAAGTTCAAGTGCCATAGAGTCATATGAGATGACTAGTCGATCACATAGGCAAACTGTTTGGACACTCTGTCGGGCAGTGACCGCTTATAGAGTTCTGGCAATTCATAAAGCCTGGTCATGGCGAGAGCTACTATAGTATTCTTTTTTAGTCAATTCTTTAGACTAGAGACTATTCGCCCAAGTCGGCATAGTTTCTGATTGACTTTGATTTTTGCCCCAAGTCATTATGTAAAAAAGGGGTGAATGGGCAATTATTGGGTCATGAAGGACTGTGAGTGAACGAAGGGAATAGTGCGATAGAAATTGTCCAACCCCTTGTCATGGTTAACAAATATCTCGAGGCCACTCGAGGAGTAGTTAGCTGGAAATGCGTGGCCACGCTCGCAAGGTATCTACGGTAGATAATTCCGGTCAGACAGTTACTCTCCAGATCGAGGAAACCACTCTAGATATGATCACGTGCAAGTACGACCTGCAAGACACCTTGCATTGAGTGGGATATTAAAATAGGACAAGAGAATTGGTGACGCACACTTGTTGCGAACAAGTGGGAGATTGTTGGAGTGAGTGTCCTCAACAATAGTGCGATCACTTAATTAAATCTCATTAACGAGAATACAAAGGGATGATTAACATTATAGTCAACTGATCCACATTAATCGGTAATGATTGGCTTACTAGAGTTTGACATTACTGTCGTATGACGGTGGTGATCAGTTGATCCCTTGAGGTCACACCGAAAGGACGATTCCCTAATCAAGAATATTAATTAATTGTATAACGATACAGATTAATTAATTCCTTAAACAGATCGAGTTCACGAGTGAGAAATATATCTTATTGTATAATGATTAAATAAGATTCAATAATATAATTGTTATATTAGAATGCTTAATGTTTATGAAACATTTGAGATACGCATGATTGGTTGATCATAATTACAATTAGTTGTATATCATATCAACCAAATATGAGATGACCCATTTTATATATATGTGATTATAAATTATTGCTTAAAATGTTAAGTTTAATTTATTTGACATGAAATTGTATTTAATTAGTTAAATACATAATTATATTTTGAGATAACATGTCACATGTGTGACAAATGACAAAATCACATTTTATAAAATGGAGTCCATTTTAAGTGGTATAACCGGTTTAGTGGGGTGGTTAGGTAGGTTTAGGCTTTAAACATTATTCTAATGATGATTAAACATAATCATTACTAGCCTAAACACCTATAGCCACCCTACCATCTTGTTAAGACAAAAATTAATGAGCATGCTTGTTGTTACCCATGCTTGGCCGGTTGCTCTTGTTCAAATAAGAGGATGTTTTCCGCTTATGAACTTACTTGAATTATCTCATAATATTCACTCAACATCTCACTACAAAATAAAACAAAATACTTAGAAACTTTAGAAGTTTCATAGAACTTTTGTTGGAGTATAAACACTACATTATTAAAGTAGTAAGTGGAGTGTTGTATACTTGTTATTAAGGGAATCTTGTTTATTGTTCTAGTAAAACAATAATCAAGAGATTTAAGGATAGTCTAGGTGCATCACCAAAGAGAGTTCCTATACTTGGAACTAGGAAGTTCATCCATACATTCTTAAGCTCAAGAACAAGTACAAGAAGGTGTATTGTATTTGTGCCCAATACCCGAAATATAATCAATGTGAGGAACATTTTTCTTTCTCTATTTCGGTTTATATTATTTGCATGTAACTAGATCTTGTAACTAATTAAAGAGTTAATTAGTTTTTACTTAAGAAATGTCTTAAGTGTAGGTATATGAACCTAACAGATCATGTATCAAATTAGTGAAAATTGTGTGTCGTGGCTCCCAGTCGGCCGACCGGCTTGGAACCCTCTCTTGTCTTCTTTCGTATGGAAACTGGATTTAAGGCAATCTCCCAACCGATCGACCGGATGGGGACCCCTCATCACCTTGCATTTTTTAAGTATGTTTGGTTCTTAGCCGGCCGAACGGCTAGGAGTTCCTGTATTGATTCTGTGAAAATTTTGGTGGTCTTAGTCCTTAGTTGGGCGACCGGTCGCCGTCTAGCCGACCAACTAAGAACCCCATATACCCCTTCTTTTTCTTTTCTCATATAATATCATGTGTTAAGGTTCCTATAGTTAGTTTACATTATAAACTTATAAAATGACCTTGAAAATTTATATAAGAACTATATCGTATCTCACATGATTTATTCACATGCTTGTGACGGTTTTTGATGTTCAACTCATTTGAGTCATTTATGCCTTGAGTAGTTGTTGGGTCTTGGTTGTTGGATGATATTGAGCTCTCATTCCCCGTTTGTATCTTTATACTCGCTAGAATTTATGTCGGAGCGATATAGATACATTATATTGTTGTTAGTGGGGATATGAAGACGGTTCGGAGGCGAACGCTTAGCGTTGAACAACCCGGCCGTGAAATGTTGTATCCTTGCAAGGTGGTGTCTTTGCATGTAGCGTACTTGCTTGACCTTTGCTTGATTCTCATCTCTGTTGGCCGTCCTCCCGGAGTATGAGCACTTGTTATTGTGACAACCTTTCTTGTTGGCCGCCCTGCCAAGATTGGTATACTTATTCTCTGTTCGCCTCTGGCATTGGCAGCCCTGCCGGATTTAGGGTACTCGGCTTCTATGTTGTTGACTGAGTCTTGGATGTGTCATGTCTAGCCACATGTCGAATCGGGTACACGCCTTATTAGGTTGTTCACTTCATGGATTTTACTGACCACATTGAGGGACATGCCCTGAAGCGAAGGACGAGAACGAGCGGAATCGCTCAGACATTTGTGGTTTCTCTCCTAGTTGCTTGGTCTAATTACAATTACAAGGTTTAACCTTTCACATTCGGTAAGAGAGGATTAGAGTCTAGAGTCGTCTTTTCATGCTATGTGCAGATGCTAGTGCGTTTCACTTACCGTGGGAGTGTGTTTGCATTTTCTAATGATTGGTTGGTTGTGAAATGGATGTTTAAATGCCTTGTGACTTTTTACGAGTCATGTCCCCAACCTCTTCGACTATATGGTCATTAACGGTGAGATACAAGCCGCTAGTAGCGATATCGTTGCCAAGGTGAGTTCTTCTTTAAGTCTTTGTTACTTGATGATAATGATGTTCACACAATGTTGATATTGTTTACATAAGATGATGGCATTGTTTATATATGATGACTACATTATTGTTACATATGATGATGATGATGATATTGTTTACATATGATGATGATACTGTTTATATTTGATGATGATAATGTATGTTCATATGCTCTTATTATGTACATTTTAATGTGATATGGCTGGGAGAACCCCATGTTACTCTCCACTGACTGTGGAATTCATGTTTCATGAATGAACATGTACTAGTTGGTGCTTCTTTATGGGGTTGAAACCGTGTGAGCTAGCGGGCGTCGATGTAGACGTTTTACCTTCTGGTGGACTATAGTTTTCTAGACTCTCTAGTGTTTTGAGAGACTTTGTCTCCCCGTTTTATTTACTTTATTTTTTGTATTGGTTTGCTTGACGATTCCTCGTACTACTTCCTTTATGAAAAAGTTTTTAAAAATCCGTATTTCCGCTACGTGCTTGCATGTTGTGCTTGATACTTTCCGCATTACGAATGTTGTCACATACGTTCTATTCTTCGAGAAGATGTCGTAAGTGCGTTTTTTTCCTTGTATTATTTCTAGTAAGCTTCGAGGCTTCTCCCCTCTTATGTACAAAAAAAAGAAGGTAAATAGGTCTTTAGTCGGGGTACCCCATTGAAGAGGTCCATTGATAAGCTTATATTCGTATCAACAAAGTGCTCTTTCTTTTCTCGAAACTCATGATATGAACTCCAAAATAATATTAGGATGAATGATCTTATGTAAAGGTTTCGAGGATGTGCATAACTACGCCCAAAGTGAGCTGGAAAGGACTCGTGGGGAATCAGATCATTTTTTAGCCAATAATTAAAAGATAAAAATGTAGGTTTAGTATATTTATCTACGCCCTTCAATCCACACCAAATGTTACATTGACTTTACCACACTCGTTGATGCGCTTTTAGCAACGTGAATATCTTTAGTTACACGTTATTAAAAATTATAAAAAAATAAATTGATATTCTTATAACAATAATGACGATCAATCAAACAAGATATCACATGACTATTTTTTCTCTCTTATAAAATACAAATAATACCAAATATTTTGTACAACCATGAATAGTGTAAAGAAGTCAACCTTTGTTATGGATTGTATGGAGTATTATTAACTTAATTTTGATGATTATGTACTCTAACGTAAACAACATAAAGCCTGCTTTTAAATTACTGATTGCGAGTGTTTTTCTTCAATTAGAGTTATGTTTTGTCGAGTTATTTTTGAGTTAGGTGATTTCGGGTCCGATTAGTTCCAGGTCAAGTAAGCTCGAGTCATGCTCAGAGCGGTTTGGGTCACTTGAGGGTTGTAGTTCGAGTCAATTTTGAGTCTCGGGTCAACCTTATCGAGTCAGGTCGGATTAGTTTTGCTAGGACTACTCTCGCCCATGTTGGGCTGGTGTGCTAAATGAATCTGTACCCCCTCCCTGAAATATAAATACAACTGATACGATCTTGGATGTACAAGACTTAGCTCAATTTGGACTCTTTGATTATATATACAACTTTTAGGATATGATAAAATAAGGCAGCCGTTATGCCATTAAAAATTTATGAACCACCCCTATTTAGCCAGCCAAAGTAAATAGGGATGCTACCGTCTTGATTTCCCAAGGTAGTACATATCATATCGTTAATCCTAAAAATATTAAATTATTTTATTAAGTGAATGAAATGACGAAAGATACAATTTAATACCCAATCCAAATACAAATCCATACGACTCAACAAATAGTCTAATGGCTTAACCATTATCACTAAGACCCGATAAGTCGTCCACGTCCATGTCTGCCATCATGAATCCAACAAGAGTCATCATCAATCACCTTCCAGAAAACTACTCACCATTGCAAGAAATATCGAATGGATCACGGTAGATTTAAAAACATACAAAAGTCAATTCACATGTACAAAATCAACACCATATGAGATACAAAAGTCAATTCACATGTACAAAATCAACACCATATGAGATCACAATACAGTCATCACATGACATCAATGCCATGGTGAAGCACATGATGATGCCATCAACAATCACGTCGTAGCAACCAATCACGATGCCATAAGCAAGCACACTGTCGTGTCCAGGGCACGCCAATAGACACAATGAGACCTACCGCAGCAGGTGACCCCTATACCCAGATCATAACTACGTGCAGTGTCCTCTCTATGGCGGAGCTATGAGAAGCGATCCACAGAGTCATGTAGTCGGTCTCCCGCAACTGCTTCATTTAACCACCTCCACAACACCTTATATCACAACATCACTCTGAACTCTAATAACATGCCAACAGTTATATTACAAGACATACATCAATCACATATACACATAAAATGAGTGGAAAATCCTACCTTTTAACAATCAAAGCATAAGAATCAACAATATTAACAATCCAAGTATTATAAAGCAATCATCGCTAGCAATCCTTTGCACCAAGTACCTATAAAACACCCTTACATATATAATTATTATATATCCTCCCAATATCCATATAATCATAATTTCCCATGATCAAATCTATCAATAACAATTCTACCCATAACCTAACACCTAGGAAATTATCTAATAAACAAAGACTAGTAATAACAATTGCTTACCGGATGAAGAACATGAAAGATCTAATTGGACCGATTTACCCACAAGATTTGCCAAAGAATTATTAAGTAGTAGATTAGAGGTTATGAGGGATGATTGGAGAGAGAGAGAGAGAAGGGAAGAATTACAGACAAGAATGCAAGTTTCTCTAATATAAACCTCAACGATAAGTAAAAAGAACCGTCGCAAAACATTTGAGAACCGGATTTACTTGGTCTATCATCTAAATCAATCGACCGAGTACACTCGACTGAGTAACCCTACTTGACCGAGTACCAAAATGCTCAGTCGAGTACCGCATTAATGACCTAAAATTCTTCAACGTATTCTCACTCGATCGAGTACCACTCTACTCGGCCGAGTGCCAACCTACTCGAGCGAGTATCCACACACCTTACTCGGTAGAGTAGCCTTACTTAACTGAATACCCGATCGAGTTACTGCTATAAAACACGGGGTATTACAGTTTAATACTTCATAGAGCTAGGAGTCAAGTATAGTTAAATTATTAGTTTTCCTACTATTAAATACGTAACTAGATACAATAAATATGATGTTTTATATTTATTATTAAACAGATTATTAAGGATAAAAAGTTGAAAAACTCGATCAAGGATTGATCAGAATTTCAGATTTGAGACTTTATATCAGATCTTTTATTTAAGTTAAATAGGTTTTTAACGTAAGAACTCATGTTCAGGCTAAGATAAAGGCTTATTTCGAGCACATAACCCATTGACTCATAGTCTCGGCGGACTATTAGTCAAATAGTCCCACGGAAACAAACTTCTCCGTCGGCCTCACGTGTCATGAGTTTATTTAAATCGCTTCTTCACGATTCATGAGTTATTCTTGAATCAACCTAAAGGTTTGGGTGGTATTGGTATTCGTAATACTGCAGGTTTTAACAAGGCCCTACTTGCGAAGACGGGATGGAATATTCTAATGTTTCCTTCCTCTTTAATCGGACGAACCATTGGTAAAAAATATTTTTTTGACATTGATGTGGTAGGACAATCAAAATCTGTGAGAAATCTAAATTGGAATAAACCGGAAAAACTCAATTGGATTGGTAAAGGACTCCTGTGGGGACTAGAGACGTTTGAGGAGAATATTATTTGGCAGATTGGACCTTATTCAGAACGTAATGTCTGGAAATACAGATGGGTAAATGGTGTAGTGCCTACTCCGGCACATCCAAGTTTACTTGAGGGTTTCCCCTCCATTGTGGAATTACGGATTAAAGACCTGATCTCTCCCTCGTTTAAATGGAAAGAAGATATTGTTTATTCCTTCTTTAATCCGGAATCTGCTAAGAATATTTTAGCTATCCCGATTAGTAGGTCAAAATCAAATGATTCAGCTTATTGGAAATTCTGCAATCATGGAAGTTACACGGTTAAGAGTAGATATTTTCAGATATGGAAGGATATTTGGATTAATCTTGCCACAATCAAGGATGTATCAAGGATCTCTATGACGATTCAAAAATTTATAAGGAAATTTTTATGGAGGCTGCCGGGACCTAAATCCTGGATTATTCTATTATGGAGAATTCTTACCGAATCCCTTTCTGTGGGGAGTGAATTTGAGAAACGTGGGATTGCAATACATAAAAATTGTTGTTTTTGTGAAACTCCTACATCTGAGACAAGTAATCATCTCTTCAGGGATTGTCAATTTGCTAGATGCATGTGGGCGGGTAGTAAGCTTGGGATTCGTAGTGAGATGGATTCTTTCCTGGATATAAGGATTTGGATTATCAACTGGATTTCTTACCTAGCTAAGTCTAATGTGTCGGCATATAAGTTATTATCCTTTATGTCCATCATCTGGACTATTTGGATTCCCGAAATAACTATCTTTTTAGGGGGCGTGATGTTTCTGGCAATGCAATTTATCTATATGAAAGTCTCTTGTCCAAAAGCCTCCAAAGTTTATCTATGGAAAAATCGACTAAGGTTAAGGACCGTATTTTATCAAACGAATTGGACGTGAACCTTAAAAAGATCAAGGGAAGAACGATTTTTAACCTAATTGGTAACCCTTCTTCTTGTTGTCAAGCTAGACTATCTGTTGACGCTTCTTGGAAGGATAACTTGTCTACTGGATTCGGTGTTTTCCTTCAAAGTTTTGATGAGTATGATACTTCGGTTATTAAAGGAGGTCCTTTCTCTCAATCTTCGGAACAAGCTGAGGCCTTAGCCATTCTAGAAGGTTTAAGATGGGCTTCTTCTAAGGGTTATCTGCATTTGATCATTCTCTCAGACTGTCTCTCGGTCATCTCTCAAATTCTTAGGTTTGCTGAACCAGAGGTCAGGAATAAGGGTATTATTGAAGAAATTGAACTTATTAGTCGATCTTTTCATTGTCTTTCTATTAGTTTCATCCCAAGAACCCTGAATAGAATGGCTGATGAGCAAAAGCTATTCGTTTGTAGGTTCTACTTTTTACTTCTGTCAACAAAAAAACACTCTCTGTTTGGCTAAAGAGCACATTAGTTATGTGGGTCTAGTGGTTGTAGATAGTATTATTTAATAATTAAAGATCATAAGTTACGAAATAATACAGAAAATATATACTAATTATTTAAGACAATGAGATACAAAAGTAGATAAGATATTAAAAATTTTATAAAATTGGATACTATTAAAAGAGTCACAAATACCATTAAATAAGGTAAGGAGAACATAATAAATAAAGGTTACTCCCTCCGTTCCGATCATTTGTTTATCTTTACTTTCGGCACAAATATTAAGAAAAGAGTTGGGGACCATTTATTATGTTTAACTTAGTGGATGACAAGTAGACATTATTGTCATTGGAAGATAAAAATACTTATATATGGAAACCAACCTAATATATAAAGGTAAACAAATGAATTAGATACCATAAAATGAAAATAATAAACAAATAACCGATCGAGATAGAGGGAGTACATCTTTATGAAGTGAAGTGGTCTTATGATAAAATTATTTTGATACTATCTCACACAATTGTAAATGTTGTGATTATGGTTCAAGAAATGTGCCCAATACTCCGTAATTGGTAATTACTGATTGTTGTAGTTTTACAACTGTATCAAAGTCTCTGATTTCATACATTCGTCCTTTCCTAGGCAATATTTATGTTAATGTTTTTTTGGATATTTCACATGGTACTTCTCAGTTTTTTTTACTTTCTTAGTGGTACCCTTACACTTTTTAAAACATACATGATACCCCTAAATGTTGTTATTATCAATAAGCGTGACTCCAACTTTAATTTCCGTCAATTAAACTTAGTTTTAGCCGTTAAGTGATGACTATGACGCTTATTAAGCAATGACTAGGCTTTGACTTGGCAACGACTTAAGGAACCCTTAATGTTTTGTTGAAAGACTTAAGAAACCCTTAACTTATTCAACATATCATTCGTGCCCTTACTTTCTACAATTAGTCTTGCTTGTGACGGATCTATCCGTCACAAGCTTGTGACGAGTCATAACTCTCTCACAAGTTTTCAAGTTGGAGGGCAAGTGGAAAATCAATGGTTTCCCACTTGCCCTCCTACTTCGAAGCTTGTGAGAGGGATCCGATCCATCACAAGCTTGTGACCATAGTTATCAGAATCCCGATTCGATCCTACGATTCTACGATTTTACGAACGAAAAATGCTTGACCATCCTGGATCTTACGATTCTATCATGATTGTAGAATCTTACGATCCTATTCATTTGAAAATTTCTAGAGATAGGATTATAATACGATCCTACGATTTTACGATCCTACAATTCAGTTCCATAATTAAAATATAATTTTATTTTTATAAAACGACATTGTAAAACCCAATTTTCGTGTTTATTTTACAAATATGTTCATATAATGATATTATTGTCAATATTTTGTGTATTAATATTAATAAATATGTGTTTTGATCATCAATCACATGTTTTTACCAGGTTAGTTTGTAGGATCTTACGATCCTACGATCCGATTTTACCGATTCGATCCTACGTACCCCATCGAGCAAATGTAGAATCCTGATCCTAACAACATTTTCGTCGTCGTCGGGAATCTCAATAATTTGCAAGGAGTTACTTGGGGCCGGAGTTGAAAGACTGAGTCAAATAAAGTAAGGGAAAGTGAGACATAGATGTAAATTACAGTGCAAAACCAAAAATTAGATACAATAATATGGCTCTAATAAAACTATTTCAATTGCGACCTTGGCTCAAATTCTTTGAGTTCTGGTATATCGGGATTGACATTAAAAACTGTTGCATTGAAAGTTGTCTGGACACGCCAGGTACCTAAACAATCATTATAGAAATTTAAATAAAAACTATAAATGTAAAATTTAATATAGTTTGATCATATCACGTATGAGTAATAGTACCTTCATATTTTTTTGTTTGAACACATTGGATAACAATGACTTTAGATAGATCTGGATTTGGAAGTTTGGAAATCATATCGGGTACTTGAACCGTGAAGGGTTCCCATAATGTGCATGAAAGCTTGGTTCCCCTACATTTCATAATATAATTTATTAAATTAAAATTTCTGATGTTGAAATAAGTTAGAACTTCGTAAATAGTGATGAACTAACTGAAAATCTTCAAGCTTAATTGTCCGACAGATATGCTTGTTCGCAGTTTCAGTTATCGGACCAATCTCATACAGTTTTCCTATAACATCTGCAAGTTTGGAATAAGTTGATTAAAAAATTAAGATAGAGCTAGCGCAAAAATAATAAGCTCACCCTAAAAAAAATCACAATTTTAGAGCAATACCTATATAATGTGTATGGGGAATTATACCATCCAAGATTTCATTGAAATTTGCAAATCGATAACCATGAATTGGAATTGATGGGTCATTTATCTTTTGAACTTTGCTTGAAAACTCAAACTTCAATCGGTAGAGATTAGGGGTTGCCTTGTCTAGGCCGGTGTTGTTGTCTACTGTTAAATTACGAATGGTGTACACTTCACCAACAATCAGTTGTGGACCGAAATGGGAAATCAATTGTTTCCTGATAGTAGCTTGGATAACATCATGCTGGTAAAAATACAAAATTGGAAAAAATATTGAGGAATCATATGTTAGATGAATCAGTTTAAACAATTATATAAACATATCATTCTTTACATTTTTTAAACTTATAATGGATTAAACAGAAAGAAGTTCCTGCCTATCTAGTCAAATTTCCAGCTTTTATCTTCTGTATGTATAACATACACTTTTAATGAAAAAGGAAATCACGAACACAAAGCGACCTTGAGACCTTGATAGTTGAACTATGCCAATGGCAAAGAAACAAAGTAACTAAAATAAGAGGTATAGATAATTATAAGAAAGTTGGTCGCAAAACATACAGGATAATAAAACTGGTAAAAATACAAAATTCTATTTTTTTCATTATTTTTTTAGTCTTTATTGTTACGTTCAGAAGTTCATCATGTATCTCATGTTCTCTACTCTTAGATGGCTCTAATGCTGAATTGCCATTTGCTATTTGAGGAAGAACATATGATTTTTTACTCATTTTTGTCTTCTCAGATTAGCCAATTAAGTGAATAACAATGATTGTTTACTCTAATAAAAGAACAATAAATCTAAAAATACAAAGACAACAGTAAATCGACAAATAATCTATTAAAAGAGATTGAAAAAAATAAAATAGAAATACCTCTGAATCAACAAATAATAATTCAATGGCATCGATCTTCTTCTTATCATCTTTATTGTTTTTGCTGCTAAATTCCGGCCTTGACCATTTGTGAACAACCCTAACATTCATTTGAGTAAGTCGAACTCCATACTTGAGTTGACTAATAGTAAGAAGTGGTGTCATGGCCATTTGAGAATATTGGACGTTAATTTGTTGACAATATTGAATAGATTTTAGTTGATTTTTTACAGGTTAATATCAATGGAAGTTAATGAAAAGAAAGTGAAGGGGATTTAAGGTAAACAAAAGAGGTGGATGAGAATTTTGTTTTTTCAAGGAGTAGGGTTTTTCAAGAAGTCTTATGGGAATTCTTCTGAATTGTTCATAGTGTTCAGAGAAATAACTTTGTAAATTGCAACACAATTTACTGTCTATATTATGAGTTGTTCATAGTGCTCATACTGTAGACGTATATTTATTATATTTATCCAGGGTTGAAAATTGCAACACATTTACTGTCCAGAGTTGTACATTTAGAAGTCCACTTGTTTTTATCCAATTTATATTTATCTAGGGTTGGAAATTGCAACACAATTACTGTCCAGAGTTGTACATTTAGGTTTTCTAAGCCCTCCCACGTCAGCAGTATGAGAGTGTTGTTTAATAAATAAAATGATGATGATTGGGTGAATGAAAAGTGAAATCTTGAGATTGAATGAGAAAGCTAGAATGCCCTCATTCTATTCCCACACTGTGCCACATATGCTATTTTACATTTTTCTTTTATATACTCCCTCCTAGTTTGATTGTTGTTCCTTATTTCCTTGTTGAGCTTAGTTTAGTGTTGTTCTCTCTTTCCTTATTTGAAAGCTTTTGTGTGGTCCAATTTCAATTGTATGTGGGGTAGTATGTTTTATGTGGTCCAAATTCACTTTCTTAATCTTTGTGTACAACAGAAAGGGAACAACAATCAAACTAGGAGGGAGTATATAATGATGATAGAAGCTTGAAAACCACCTAAAAAATACAAAGTAGCTCATTTACAATTTAATACTCACCTGGGTAGCTTCTCAGACATACATGGCTCTCTGCGTTAAAAAAAAGCCAGGCTGTTTTCAGATAGTTTCTATCATGAAGCGTTCCATCTTCGAGAACCCACAAATCTAAGCGTGTGAAATTGCTAGTGAAACGTGTAACGCCATGATCTTGAGCGACGTGCTAATAAATCAACTAGAACAAAGCGAAAGACAAGACGAAAAAAAGGCTACACGTCGAAAGACTTAAAACTCGACGAACACAATCGAAAGAGGCATCGAGTGCAACATTAAACCAGTCATACAAGGAGAGCAAATCAGCTATTCGAAGTACTGAAAACAAAAGCTGAACATGAATACAACAACATTGTTGTTTGGATAAATGCAAATAAGTCTTCTATTTCATCATAAACTCCCCAACACAAGGAGGGTACAAGGCCAGAACTACCCACAAAGTATCAATGGCAGCACATAAAGTCAGATTAAATAGTACAAATAAGAAGTTCATAAAAGGACACAAACGGGATTATAAGAAAGAAGTACTATTAATGTGTCAATGACTTTGACCGGGAAGCTAACTTCAGATAAGGCAACTTATAGAAATCAGAACTGGGAAGTTAAAGCACAGAGCATGGCGTCACCTTGAAATGGCGTTGTCAACATTAGAACAACCTTTGCTTTTCTGATAAAACTCATGAAGACCAGGTACATCTTCCTTAAAAGGTTCAATAAGCATCTTTACGAACTGAGTCTCAGTTTGAAGTATGGCAGTATAAAGTTGTAATCCAACAAACCCTTCTCCTTCAAAACCAACAATACATGATATCTAGGCACCATTCGCATCTCAATACTATAAGTTAACAAGGCAGCATTCCTAGCTAAGAAATCAGGATTCCCAGCTCAGTCATCAAAAAACCCCACTTTTTCCGGATAATTTTTTCAAATAATAGAAAATTGCCAGGATTTCTCCTCATCAATTCAGAAACCTCAAATTCAGTCCATTTTGCTGCAAAGGATATGGCAGCTTCCCAAACAACAGCGTGTATTTTGACACACACTTCAGTTACATCTTTCCACAGTAATTACGATGACCTAAGCTGGTCGACGCAACTTTTAGCTAGGTCCATAGCATTACTTAGGTTGTTCACATATTGGAATAAATTCAATCCAATGCCATGTCTCATCATCTGATTGCTTAATAATTTGAGCTCAGAGGAAATAAACAAGCAGGCAGAAAGAACTTCTTTTTGTCTTCATCACTGCGTGTTACTGTAATAGCAGCAATCATCTTTAACCCTTTTGATCGCAGAGCTTCTTTTAGCAAAAATGACGATGCAAGCACACGTTTTCCTTTATGCTCCCTTCCAACTAATTTGTGAACTGCCCCTTGGTGTCTCACCAGCACACTTCATTATTTACTTGTGTGTTTGTACAAACACTCCGAAAATTTCACTTTGGTACACGGATTTGGAGCTAAATTTACTATAGTTTCAAAGATTAAACTCAGTTATTTGAATTTTGAGTTAAGTTAAACTAATTAGTGTTTTATCCGTTCTTCACCGTAGTAAAATAGAGTGAAACCTTTTAAGGTACTACAGCACAAATATTCCAAATCTCAGGGTACCAAAATGAAAAATCTTCTGAGACTCATTAGTCATTCCCATCGCCTTCGACTATTTAAAATCTTACAAACCACCTAAAAAATAAAAAGTAACTCATTTACAATTTAAAACTCACCTGGGTGGCTTCTCAGACATACATGCCTCTCTGCTTTAAATGCCAGGATGTTTTCAGGTAGTTTTCTATCCTGCAGCCTTCTATCTTTGAGAATCCCCAATTTTAAGCGTGTGAAATTGCAGTGAGCTAACGAGTACTTGAGCGACATGCTAATAAATCAACTAGAATCAAGAGAAAAAGAAGACAAAAAATAGGCTACATGTAGAAGGACTTAAAACTCCATGAGCAGAACTACACAAGCGAAAGAGGCCTCCAGTGCAACATTAAATCAGTCACACAAGGAGGGCACATCAGCTATTCGAAGTACTGGAAAAAAAAAAGCATCAATGGCAGGACCTAAAGTCAGGTTAGATAGTACAAATAAGAAGTTCATAAAGGACATAAACAAGATTATAAGAAAGAAAAACTATTAATTTGTCAATGACTTTGACCATGAAGCTAATTCAGATAAGTCAACTTATAGAAGTCGGAACTAGAAGGTTAAAGCACAGAGCATGGCGTCACCTTGAAATGGCGTTGTCAACATTAGAACAACCTTTGCTTTTCTGATAAAACTCAAGAAGACCAGGTACATTTTCCTTGAAAGGTTCAATAAGGATCTTTATGAACTGAGGTTCAGTTTTTAGGGAGGCAGTATAGAAGTTGTAATCCAACAAACCCTTCTCCTTCAAAACCAACAACACACGACGTCTAGGCTCCATTCGCTTCTCGAGACTATAAGTAAACAAGGCAGAACGTGTAGCTAAGAAATCAGGCTTGTAACCAAGCTGAGTCATCAAAAAACCCAACTTCCTCCTGATATTTTCTTCAGATTTCATAAAAGTTGCAGGATTTTTCCTTATTAATTCAGAAACCTCGAATTCAGTCCATCCAAAGCTTTTGAACAGCTGACATTTCGACTCAATATTCTGCTTACTAAACATACATAGCAAATAGAAGCCATACAAAAACATCCCAGAATTTCGAGAAATCCCTAATTCCTCTTCAACCCTAACCAATATATTTCGGAAAACCTCGGTATTCCTCAAAAAGAGTCTGGGTTGCATAAGAATTCCATGCCCAATAACTCCAATATCAAGACCATACTCGTTATTCAACAATGCAATATTTGAATTAAGACTTACAAGATCAGATGTTGTCATGAAAAATTGAGTTTTTCTCAAAAACTTGATTATATTTTCATTACTGCCCAGAATATCCCTGAGATCATTTATAATATCATGCTTATGTCTACCTGAAAATGAAGGACTGGATGAAATAACAGATACTAAATCAGACCCAGAAAACCCCTGATCTTGGAGAATTTTAAATTTGGGTTTTAGGGTTTTGTCAACATTAGAAGCTAAGATTCGAGGGTAAAAAGATACAACCTTTTTTATATTGGTATCATCAAAACCATGTTGCTTTAAGAAATGAACAACAGAATTAGCATTATCAAATGATTTAAAGGAATTAGCGTTATTGGAAGGTAATTTGGTGGAAGTGTCGAGAGCTTGTTGAAGAGAGAAACCCAGAGAATTAACCAAATAATCAGTGAAAGGTAGATTTGGGGATTTGGGGGATTGAGTAAGAGATTTAGTTGAATAAAGAAGAAGATGTTGGAAATTAGTATGCAGATAATATCCGACTTGAACGATGTATTTGCAACGGACACTCACCATTTCTAGTGTTTTCTTTATTCATTCATCTCAAAATAGGATTGAGTAATAGACATATGCTCCATTGCTCCATATTATGTCGAGGGTTTGAGGTAAACGGGAACGTGCGGGCACGTTACGGATTTGGTCATTTTGGATTCAGGTAAAATATGGGTTGTAGTAGTGATTTGATGGAATCTATTTTACCTTTACTGTCTACTGACTACCGAGGTAGCACGAAAACGGACACGGACACGCGATACGGCATCTCGTGAAATTTAGGACACGGGATACGGCAGTTAAATTTAATAAAATATACGTATATTTTATAGTTATAAATAACGTACGATTTTATTTTTATATTGGTATTTGATATTAAATGTAAATAATTAAAGGTAAAATTTGACTTTTACTATAATTTATTCTCATTTCACACCCAACTCATTTTCTAATCAATCTCTTTTAGTTTTTCAACCTCTCATTCCTTATTTATAGGTGTCTATGTGTCCGTGTGTCCGACAGGATGTCCGACACGGGACGGCTAGTTAGGAGGAGTATCCGTGCTACCTAACTGACTACTATAGAAAATATTTGGAGAGAACTTGCACATTCTCCCTCTCCCTCCTCTTTCATCCCCTCCATTTTCTTTCCTCCTATTTTGGTATCCAAACATGGTCTAATTGTGTGTTTGAATAATAAGAGGTTGTTTGATTGGGGGTTTAAAGGAAAGGCAAAGGAAATAACAAGGCTTCATTTCATGGCCTATATTTTTTCATGCCTTTAAGGGTAAAAAAATTTATTCCCTAACTAACAAGTATGAAGAACACACACCATGATATCTATTATTTTCATCCACCACCTACCACCTCATTCATCGCCAGAAACACCATAGATGCCGGCGTTGGCGGCCCATGCGCGTCCCCTCACCGGTGTTCCCCCTCCTTACTAGTCACTACCACCGTCCCATCACTGAAGCTCCCCCTCAACTCACAAACCGTTAATCCAAACCATCTTCACCACCCCCGAAACCTCCTCCTCCACCCATAAAAACACCAGAACCAAAAGTTACATTAATCAAATGTACTTCATAGTGTTCATATTGTAATATTGCAAGTTAGATATATTAATAAGCCATTTTTATTATTTAATCTAAATTGAAAGCAAAATACAAACAAGTCTTAAGTGTTGATGGCGTCATGGGATAGGAAAGGGGTAAGCCATCTAGGACTCAAATGCAAACAAAAATGCTTTCAAGAGCAAGTGTTTCATTATTATATTCTTTCAATCAACATAAAGCGGGTGAAGGAGATTGTAGAAAAAAAATCAGCAAATGATGGATTAATGATTGTGCAGCGGGACTGGTGGTGCGGCTGGGAGAGGGTCGCCGACAAAATGGGCCGGCGGCAGCACGGTTAATGGTGTCGGGTATGTGGCATAAGGTGGTTTGTGTCAGTGGTGGTGGACATAGGTGGTGGGTGTGGTGGATATTCGGTTGGAGCACATTGGATAATAATGATCCCTTTCCCTTATACTTCCTCCATTCAACTCCACTCTACCACTTTCTTTTTTGTACACTATTCACAAGCGATCATATAATTGCAATTTTCTCTCAATATATAAGTAAAAAATATATTCATGTGTGATCTTGTTTGATTCGTCTTTACGAGTACATTATTAATATCTAACTTTTATAATTTTTGCAAACACGTAGCTAACGATATTTACCGTGCAAAACTTGTCTCGGTAAATGTGAAAAAAAAATTTGGTAGAGTGGAGTTGAATGGAGGAAGTAATTTACAACCAAACACACTAGATTATATTTGGGGTAATCCCTTTTCTTTACCCTTCTTCTCTTTTCTTGATTTCATTCTCTTACCCATATGTGAAGCAAACGCCCCCTAAGAATGTAAGGAAAGGAAAGGAAGGGTAATGGAGATTTGGTGTTTTCCCTCCAAATCTTTTTATGATCCCTCCATTTCTCTTCTATCATTTTTGTTATCCAAATTTCACCTTTAGCCCTTGTTTGAATAAGAGGGAAAATGGTTTCTTCTAAATATATATCGTATCTCACTTTCATCTATAATAATCCTATATAGCATGGTAAATAGGACGGATATACACGGGCTAGCCCCTATGTTCAAGAGATCTAGAGTTTATATATGAGTGATTATAACGGTAAAGATAGTGTTTACTTATAGATACCATGACTCTTTAAGCCATAGTTACTTATTATATGATTAGACAGTACATTGCTACATGATAATAGATTACATAGATTGAGATAACAACGTCCAGGATATTGAAATGCGTTGGAGGAGTATGGTAGAATGGTAAGGAGCTTCAACTTCCTCTTCATCATGAAGGCTGACAACTTACGAATAACAACTAGCCAACTGAGTAGACGAGACACATGAACATAATGTATTTAAGCCACGAAGACGTAGAAAGAAACGATAGGACTGGAGACCAAGAGATCTACTTTTAATGGAGAAATATCTCCTACAACCTGGTGAAAGAACTCGCCACACAATGGACCACCTACTAAAGGGAAAGCAACCACATACGAACGGAAATAATAGCCCCTCGACCATTCCCCTCGCCGAAATCATCATAGGGAGAAGACCCACGATGAAACCAACATAAAGACGACTACTAAACCAAAAGGAAATATAAGGAATCCGATACAAGGAGATTATTATTTGTAACAACATAAATGACGGGAAATCAAGACCGGGCAGCATGTAAATGAGATGGAAACTACCGCGTCCATACAAACCGACACCATCGTCAAGCTGAACCCAACCTACCAATGTTACATTACAAACCGATTATAACCCGGTCAAACCCAGAAAGACCACTTGGAACAAGTAAATAGGGACGCCACAAGATCCCGCTAGACGGCCCACTAGACCCATAAGACCAAACAAAGATACTGCTGTGTAAAACTCTGGGTATTGCGGGAATAATATGGACGTTCAGACTTATTTGAAAAAATAGTAAATGAACTTTATAATTTATGAAAATTTGGGACAATTAACTTTGACATGTAAAGGAACTTTGTTCAAAGTTTCAAGATTTTAGAAACACTATAAGTATTTTTAAGACCTTTTACAGCTCTGCCTAACAGGAAACTCGAACAAGGGACTCAAATGAATATTGTTATAAATCTAACTCGCACAGGTTAACACACGAAGATTAGATAAACAACTTAACAAATCTAACCCTTAAACCCACGACTTAACACAGGATTTAAAGACTAAACTTGAAAAACACAACCAAACTAACTCACAGTCAAGCACATAGTTAATCTAATTATGCCAAGAGACTTTGATCTATTATCCACAGTTTAAACACAAGATAATAATCAGGCCTGACTCAAACTATAGACGATGCACAAGTTTGAAAGGTTGAGAATATTTTCCCAAAGTTTGTTTAATTCATTCAAAAGCAGTCTGCTTAATTAATTCATGAAGAGGTCCTTACATGGGCATTTCCTTGAGTTACATGCATTTGAATTAACCTAGCATCCAAGAGTCCAAGATGGATAAATACAAGATAACAACAATATTTTACAAGCTGAAATACAAATAAAATACAGACTAAAATAAGATAAAGCAGAATGGTTGTCGTAGAGAAAGCTGGTTGTTGTTGTTGGCTAGTTGCAGCTGTTCCAAGGTGTTTGAGGTGAGGACGAGTTGAATTTAATGCTCCATTGGGATGTTGTTGTAGCTTTCTGAGAGTAGAAGGGAATACTCCAAAAAGGCTTTGCAAACAGCCTTGCCATTACGTGACCAAAAGAGAAAAGTCTGCCTTTTCTTTTTTGACATTTCTATTGTCAACTTGAGCTTGATTTTCTCGGAGTTGGACTTGGATGTCTAGGACTTTTCTGAAGCTAAGTGGATGGCTTAGCAGCTGGCTAAGGTGGCAGTTGATGGCTAGCCATGGTATACCTCATGTTGGCCTGCAATCCTGGGGTTTCAATGGTGGTGTCTAGATGCTGGTTTGCATTGTTCAGATTCTTAGAGCTCTGTAGTTCGACTCCTGCTGCAGATACTAAAATCCCATGAAGACAAAGACCATCATCAACCCCCACCCAAACGAACCCTCGATCAGCAATCGAAACGCCAAAAGATACCTCATCTCCGGCGATAAGGTAGGGGCGGAGGATGGCGAAGGCCGCAGAGCAAAGGATTTAGGGTTTTTTTTTGTTTTTTAGAGAAAAATGGGAGAAGATTTAAGAGAGAGAGAGAGAAGCGTGAGAATTTGAATCATTAAATATTGATTAATCTAAAATACCACAAATGCACACTTGTGAGTTCCTCTGTATAAAAATAAAAATATAAAATATCACAAATACTGGTTTAGCGTGCCATTTTTTTACCAATAAAGCCAACTGAGACTTACAGTCGAGTCTTAAACTCTGTTTGGTAAAACTAGTTGAAAACTGAAAAGCTATCTACAACCTGAAAATGTAACTTATAAGGTAACTGAAAATTATGAGCTGATAAAGTAATTAATTATATAAAAAATGTTTGACAAACTAGCTGAAAACGTAGCTGATTTTATGTGAAATTACATAAAATCATAAACGTGTAGCTACGAAATTAGGCTGGTAACCATAACCAACCTCGGTCGTCAAAAAACAAAACTTTCTCCTGATATTTTCTTCAAATTTCATAAAAGTTGTAGGATTTTTCCTCAATAATACAGAAACCTCAAATTAGTCCATCCAAAGCTTTTGAACACCTGAGATTTCGTGTCAATGTTGTTCTAACTACAGCTAGACAACAAGTAAACACCTAAAATACCTAAAATATATTAGCTGCAAGAGGGCTTTGCATCACCTTGGAATGACCACAACGTTAGAACAACCTTTGCTATTTTGGTAAACTTCAAGAAGATCAGGTACTCTTTTACTTGTAAGTTCAACAAGTATCTCTAGGAACCAAGCTTCACTTATTAGGGTGGCAGTATAGAAGTTGTGAACTAACAAGCCCTTCTCCTTCAAGAACAACAACACCCGATGCCTAGGCGCCATTCACTTCTCAAGGCTATTACGGAACAATGCAAAATGCGTAGCTAGGAAAGCAGGCTTGTAACCTTAGCTCGGTCATAAAAAAAACCCAACTTTCTCCTGATATTTTCTGTACATTTTAGAAGCAGAGGATTTCTCCTCATTAACTCCCTAACATAACATTCAGCCTATCCAAAGCTTTTGAAACCTGACATGTCGACTCGATTCTCTTCTAACTAACCAGAATTTGGTCCTTATATACATATTTGGTCCTTAAAGACTTAAAGTCAGTCAGAAACAGGAGAATATATCATAACTACAATAAAAATGCAATTGCTTATAATCTAATCAAAACTTCAACTTTAAGAAATATATTATCTTCTTATTTACTCTGCAATTTAATACTCCATACCTATATCAACTAAAATCACCCATAAACAAATGTTAACATCATTTATTTTGGTCAATGAAAGAAAAAAAATTATTGCAAAGGAACTAATAAACTAAATAAGGCTTGATTTCTAGTTAACTCTAGTCATACTAGGATATACTTTGAAACTAAAATAATCTTTTTGGGAATAAAGAGATGTTGGGACTTAGACAAACCCCGGTACTTCCTAACTCAGATCAAACGACCATCCCCGAGACCAACCACCCCTGAACAGCCGCAACCATGATCGTACGCCTCATAGCAAAGAGCTCCAGCCAATGCCGACCTATCAAGAAATCAAGAATACAACTGACAAGATGCAGATAGTGTCAATCTGCCCCTTCTTCAGCCATGCTGCTTGAAGGAATTTCAGTTCCTCTCTCCAAAAATGAGCATTATTGCACATAATTTTATTTTGGAATATAAATTGTTTGCCAAAAACAATGCAGCTAATGTCAATGAGGGAGCGCCTTTGCTTGCACCTTGCACCTCGTCACTAAGGGCCCTCATTGCCTAGGTTCACACGCCTATTAAATCTAAGGGCTACACTGTTTCGGTTTCACAATACTCAGATGTTACAGATTATGCTAGGAGGAGATATGCTAGCATGCATCAGATATAAGGCTGAGATTTAGTTACCTCAGAAATCTGTACGTTAAAGCTCGGTAAAAGACGGGCTAATTAAAATTGTTATATGTACTGATGCATTATATGATTGACTACAAGTGAGATGAGACCTTGGAGCATCTCCTAAACTGGTACAAATGCTCTTTGTCCGACTCTCACAGGCTCGAGGATATCAATCTCAGTCATAGCTAGCAGGCAAGGGATGTATAACAAACTAGCCTGCAGCTCAACAAGCCTTTGAAATATGTTTGGGCAAAGCTGGGCTAGAGCTCATCAAACAGATCTTGAACTCAAGCCTGGTTGAGCTTGATCCAATCAAGACGAGTCAAAGGTTGTTATTTTTTATTTAATGATGGTAGTTTTATAATTGTACTAATGATCTCACTCATTCGGGCTCGTGATTGATTATTCTGCATCAATTGTTATCTGAACTGGCCAATGATATCAGGCATCCCAATTAAAAATTACCGTTACACGCCAATTGGAGAACATAGATACTCATCAAGCACCCATGATATGTCCTAAAGCAACTACATAATGTAGGATCCAAATTGAAATCCCCGTCTTTTTGTCATTCACTCCTCATTCTTAAGAGTAAGTAAAACGCACATAATGAAAGCGTATAAAACAAATATATCTCCACTTACCTAGGGTAAACAATCTGAATCCTTTACTGCTTGATGGCTGACGCTTTATAACAAGTTCAGAAAATCCCGAAGACATTTCATCAGCTTACATAGTTAGTGTCTCTTTAACAAGCTTCTTCGTCTATAGTCTCCAACTATCCATACATATCTCAGCAATTTTCAAACCAGCAAGCAACCTACAACTACCTCACTTCTTCAATTCAAAAAGCAATAAAGTAAATTCTCAAACATTCTACACTCTCCACAATTCACCACGAGGCCACCATAATATCTTTTAGAAATCATTATATAGTCTTCACGTTCGAAAATTTCGTACCAGAAGCTCAAAAGAGGAAACAACCAAGAATAAAAGTAAGAGAGAACATAGTTGTACTCGAATTCATATGCTAATACTTTATCAAGGAAGTTATTTTATAGAAGACGAACTATAGAAGTTGGAAGACAAGCACACAACATGAACACGAAGTCAGGTAATTCCTAAAGAACCAGAATCGAAGACAGCAACCAGAGGCAGTCTGGCTTCCAATATTTCAATACAATTAACAAAACAATGACCATGACAACGTGAAGAGTGCACAACGTAGAAAACGAACCACGAGCCACCAGGAATGTCGTTTCAGTCATAAGTCAGGCAAACAATGTCATCAACCAACTACAACTATAAAATACTTTCGATATTTTTTTTCAGTGCACCTTAGTAAAGATAGAAAAAAGTAACACTACACTACGCTACGAGAGGGCTTTGCATCATCTCGAAATGGCGTCACTATTAGAACAACGTTTGTTACTTTGATAAAGTTCAAGAAGGCCTGGCGCATCCTCCTTAAAAGGTTCAATAAGTATCTTGACGAACTGCTTCTCAGTTTTAATGATAGCGGTATAGAAGTTGTAATCTAATAACAAACCCTTCTCCTTCAAAACCAACAAGACACGACGTCTAGGCTCCATTCGCTTCTCGAGGCTATAAGCAAACAAAGTAGCATGTGTAGCTAGATAATCAGGTTTATAACCCAGATCAGTCATCAAATAAACCAATTTCTTCTTGATATTTTCTTTAGATATTAGGAGAGCATGAGGATGTCTCCTCATTAATTCAGAAACATCATATTCAGTCCATCCAAAGCTTTTTAACACCTGACATTTCGACTCGATTCTCTTCCTACTACAATAACACAGCAAATAGACTCCATAGAAAAACATCCCAGAGTTTCGAGGAATTCCTAATTTCTCTTCAACTGTAACCAATACATTTCGGAAAAACTCGGTATTCTTCAAAAAGGGTCCGGGATGCTGAAGAATGCCATGCCGAATAACTCCAATATCAACACCATACTCATTAGTCAACAATGCAATATTAGTATTCATATTTACTAGACCAGTTGTTGACATAGAAAATTGAGCTCTTTGAAAAAGTTTCATTAGGTTTTCATTACTGCCCATAATAGCCCTGAGATAATGGATCATATGAATCATATGTCCACCTATAAATGAAGGAGTGGATGAAATAACAGAAACTAAATCAGACCCAGAAAAGCCCTGATCTTGAAGAAGCTTAAATTTGGGTATTAGGGTTTTGTCGACATTAGAAGCTAAGATTCGAGGGTAAGAAGATACAATCTTTATGATATGGGTATCATCAAAACCATGTTGTTTTAAGAAATGAACAACAGAATTAGCATTATCAGATGATTTGAAATCATGAGTGTTGTTGGAACGAAGCTTGGTGGAAGTGGAGAGAGCTTGCTGATGAGAGAAACCTAGAGAATTAATCTAATAATTAGTGAAAAGTAGATTTGGGGATTTGGTTGATTGATTAGTAGATTTGGTTGAATAAAGAAGATGTTGGAAATTAATATGGAGGGAATAGAGGAATTGAACGCTGTATTTGCAACGGACACTCACCATATCTTGTTTATTGGCTATGAATTCATCTCAAAATAGGAGTAGGAGTAATTTTCATCTTTGATAACATTCATATTTGATGGGTTTGGGGGAAGATAACTCCGTAAATGTTTGAAGATTGAAAATTTGATGGGTTTGGGGGAACATTGGATTGAACATTCATATTCAACTAGTTTTCGAACCCGTGAACTGTACGGGTGGTAATAGAAAATATTATTAAAAGTAAAAACTTATTTAATTTATTGATTTAATATGTTATTAAATTTTAGAAAATTTTATTTTGTCTACCCATACATTTTTGATAAGTTTATGTTGCTTAATTCATTATCTGTTAATTTACGTAATAGACATTAATTTTGCTCATTGTTGTACACTTTTTATCATACGACCCCTTTTATTTGTTCTCCTCTCAATTATCTACCTTCTCTCTCATTTCCTCTCTACCCACTATCACTTGAACGTCTGGATACAACGTTCGCCATCACTAACCAAATATCTCAAGACCCCAACAGACCCTCCACCGCAATAAGGACCACACCCAACACCTCAGACCACGACGACATTCCTCTTAACCCCGCATTACTCAGCCATCATCCTTCAATCCATATATGCTACGTCCTACGACTACCCTACCTCCTCTAGCATCCCATACGTTCCCCACCGTACCTCCAAATCTAAAATAACAAATTTATAATTTAATGTCATCAAAATTAAAATGAAAAACGAAAGTAAAGTCAATCACACTCTTTTTTATAGATAACTTTGTGCAAATTAACTACTCCCTCTCATCCACACCAAAGGTAACATTGGGTTTTTCACACTTGTCGAGGCGCGTTTTGCAACGTGAATATCTTTAGTTACACATTATTAAAAATTATAATAATTTGATATTTTTATAGCATTCATGATGATGAATCAAACAAGATCTCGCATGACTATATTTTGTCTTATATATTAGGAATAATACCAAAGATTCTCCACGCCCATGAATAGTGCAAAAAGCTCAATGTTACCTTTGGTCTGGATGGGAGGGAGTATTAAAAAATGATTTTTTAACAATTATCTGAATTTGACTCAAATTTAAATGACTTGTCCCGTTAGTAGTAATACATCAGAAACACATTAGAATACTGAAGTGACCAAGCCGATCAGATTTGACCCATGTATAAGACGTAAGGAGAAGTAATGAGACGTGATATGAAAAACAAAAAGACATGGAATTTGCAATTTACCTAAGGCCTTAACAAATAACTATGTCGTCTTAAAAACGGATTTTACTAAAAAAACAAAACAAAAAGAATTCAATTCAAACCAGTCTTAAATCCGCGTACTAAGCAAGATTGTTTTTAAATTGTGAAATTAAATTAGTTATTAATTATTGTGACAAAATTACGGATTACCTATAAAGTCGACTGGTCAAAATGGAGCCCAAAATTGACCTAAAACATGTATGAACCCACCAAGTTGTAACTTAACCCACATCATTTTTTACCATAAATTACCCGACGTGAAGACTCTCCAAATCATCAAACGCCCTTATAAATATTTAAGTTTACAGTATGCTTCTTTAATGTCTAGTTTATTATAAAAATTAATCCATTTTAATCATTGATTTGAAAATGACGACCCACAATGACCCACCCAGGCCCAAAAATGCATGTCTTGATTAGAAGTGATGGTATTTTAAATTACCATACTATCCTTGTAAAGGTAGTTACCCCACTTGCATCATGAGCTCACCCAAGGGGCCTTGATGATCAAGCCACAAACAAGGCAAGCCTAACCCCAATGACCCCTCAGATGGAAGCTAGAGTTACAAGGTCCAAACAACAAGCTATGACAAGCCAAGACCAAGTCATGCCAAGCTACAACAGTGAGGGAGACAGTCCAAGACTCAACAACCCATGCCAAGCCCCAACACAACCCACATTACCCACACAAGACAGAAACAAAACCCTTCAGGCTCAGACAGACCAATTCACAAACCCTGTACCTAGGAGGTACACCAGGGCATCTCAACCACCCCCACCATGGCCTACCATCAAGCCAACCCACTAAGCTACGAGTTTGTCCAGGACAAATCCTTTTGAAGTCTAGTAAAACCCCATGAAACAGACACCCCAAGTTATAGTCCAGCAAACCCACTAAAACAGAGAAAGTACAAGGCAGTTTGTGGTTTCCTTTTGTTTAAGTCAACTTGTCCTCGTCCAAGGCAGGTCTTATCTATGTTCTAATAAGAGTAGGGAGTCCCAAGGAGCAGCAACACATCCAGGCAAAGCAACAAGGCAACAAGAACAACAGATTTCCATTTCAGGAAAACTCCAAAACTGCTTTATTTGCTTTTTGTTCAGTCTGTTTTTGTGTCTTGTGTCTGTTCTTTATAGTTGTTGAGCTCGTCCTTTTATGAGGCTCTTAATTAGTGTCAGTAGTAGTAGTTTGAATCCTAAGTTGGCCCTTGGATGATCTGTGCATCCAATGGCTCACAAGTTATCAGCCCCTCTATATAAAGAGGTCTTGTATGTTTGTTTGAGTAGACTTTGATGAATGAATGAACTTTGAGAAATCCCTCAAAACTATCAAACTTGTGCTAAGAGCTGTAGTTTGAAACAAGCCTGATACATCTTCAAGGTGTTTGATCAGTGCCTTGTATTGTGAGTCAAGTTATATCTGTGCATTGCTGTGATTAACTTACTTGCTGTTGAGTCTAGTCTAGGGTGTTTGTGCTTTGCTGTAACACTTGAAAACTATCTCTAAATCCAGTCTTTGAGTCCTTTTCTCTTGTGCCTTGCTGTAGAGGATTGTCTCTAAGTCATATCCCCTGAGTCTTTCAGTTAAACAACTCGCTCAAATTCAGGATCCTCACCCAAGGGGCCTTATGTCAAGCCCAACAGGCCACCCATAACCACAAGACCCCTCATATGAAGCCTAGAGTTACACAGGTCCAAACAAAAGCTATGACAAGCCAAGACAAGCCATGCCAAGCTACAACAGTAAGGGAGACAGTCCAAGACTCAACAACCCATGCCAAGCCCCAACACAACCCACATTACCCACACAAGACAGAAACAAAACCCTTCAGGCTCAGACAGACCAATTCACAAACCCTGTATCTAGGAGGTACACCAGAGCATCCCAACCACCCCCCCCATGGCCTACCATCAAGCCAACCCACTAAGCTACAAGTTTGTCCAGGACAAATCCTTTTGAAGTCTAGTAAAAACCCATGAAACAGACACCCCAAGTTAGAGTCCAGCAAACCCATTAAAAAACAGGTCTTGTATGTTTGTTTGAGGCAGACTTTATGAATGAATGAATTAAACTTTGAGAAATCACTCAATGTTATCAAACTTGTGCTAAGAGCTGTAGTTTGAAGCAAGCCTGATACATCTCCAAGGTGTTTGATCAGTGCCTTGTATTGTGAGTCAAGTTATACCTGTGCTTTGTTATGGTTAACTTACTTGCTGTTGAGTTTAGTTTAGAGTGTTTGTGCCTTGCTGTAATACTTGAAAACTATCTCTAAATCCAGTCTTTGAGTCCTTTTCTCTTGTGCCTTGCTGTAGAGGATTGTCTCTAAGTCATATCCCCTGAGTCTTTCAGTTAAACAACTCGCTGCAGCAGGAGCTCACCCAAGGGGCCTTGATGATCAAGCCACAAACAAGGCAAGCCTAACCCCAATGACCCCTCAGATGGAAGCTAGAGTTACAAGGTCCAAACAACAAGCTATGACAAGACAAGACCAAGCCATGCCAAGCTACAACAGTGAGGGAGACAGTCCAAGACTCAACAACCCATGCCAATCCCCAACACAACCCACATTACCCACACAAGACAGAAACAAAACCCCTTCAGACTCAGACAGACCAATTCACAAACCCTGTATCTAGGAGGTACACCAGAGCATCCCAACCACCCCCACCATGGCCTACCATCAAGCCAACCCACTAAGCTACAAGTTTGTCCAGGACAAATCCTTTTGAAGTCTAGTAAAAACCCATGAAACAGACACCCCACGTTAGAGTCCAGCAAACCCATTAAAAACAGAGAAAGTACAAGGCAGTTTGTGGTTTCCTTTTGTTTAAGTCAACTTGTCCTCGTCCAAGGCAGGTCTTATCTATGTTCTAATAAGAGTAGGGAGTCCCAAGGAGCAGCAACACATCCAGGCACAGCAACAAGGCAACAAGAACAACAGATTTCCATTTCAGGAAAACTCCAAAACTGCTTTATTTGCTTTTTGTTCAGTCTGTTTTTGTGTCTTGTGTCTGTTCTTTATAGTTGTTGAGCTCGTCCTATTATGAGGCTCTTAATTAGTGTCAGTAGTAGTAGGTTGAATCCTAAGTTGGCCCTTGGATGATCTGTGCATCCAATGGCTCACAAGTTATCAGCCCCTCTATATAAAGAGGTCTTGTATGTTTGTTTGAGGCAGACTTTTATGAATGAATGAATTAAACTTTGAGAAATCACTCAATGTTATCAAACTTGTGCCAAGAGCTGTAGTTTGAAGCAAGCCTGATACATCTCCAAGGTGTTTGGTCAGTGCCTTGAATTGTGAGTCAAGTTATACCTGTGCTTTGCTGTGGTTAACTTACTTGCTGTTGAGTTTAGTTTAGAGTGTTTGTGCCTTGCTGTAATACTTGAAAACTATCTCTAAATCCAGTCTTTGAGTCCTTTTCTCTTGTGCCTTGCTGTAGAGGATTGTCTCTAAGTCATATCCCTTGAGTTTTTCATTTAAACAACTCACAACAACAACCCCTAGTTACTTGATTTTGTTCTCAGTTTGAGTCAAGCTAATCAAGTTTACTTAAACTTGTGAACCTTAGTAGTTTACACTCCAAATTGGTTATCAGAGCTTTGGTTGAGAGTCTTAGTGAGTTCATTTTCCCTAACTACATTTAAAAACACAAAAATAGCCCAATGAGTGAAGAGAGACTAGCAGGAGTAGAAGCAAGGATGGAGGATCTGGCTGGGATTGTAACCCCCCTAACCAGAACCTTGGACCAGGTTATAGGCAACCATTTGCTTGCTGGAGGAAGAGGTAGAGGACGTGGAAGAGGCCAAGGAGGAGGCAGAGGAAGGCCACCTGATGATGAGGAGTACCCAGACTCAGATGACTCAAAAAGAAGCAGAGCTTCCATCCACAGGAACACAGACAAGCATCTTAAGGTAGATATCCCTGAGTTTTCTGGTAGTCTTAATCCTGATGACTTGTTAGAATGGCTTAGAGAAGTAGAAAGGATCTTTGAGTACAAGGTATACAATGATTCCAAGTCTTTTAAAGTAGCCATCCTTAAACTGAAAGGGTATGCTTCCCTTTGGTATGAGACTATGAAAGGGTTAAGGGCTAGGGAGGGTAAAGAACCCATCAAGTCTTGGACTAAACTGAAAAAGAAACTGTTAGACAAATTTGTTGCTAAGGATTACACCCAGGATCTGTTTATCAAGTTGTCTAAGTTGAAACAAGGAGACAAACCTGTTGACTCTTATCTGAGGGAGTTTGAACAACTCACCTTACAATGTGATATAAATGAGAAACCTGAGCAAAGGATTGCTAGGTACTTAGAGGGCCTAGATAAGAACATTGCTAACAAGGTTAGGATGCAACCTCTGTGGTCATTTGATGATGTTGTCAACCTATCTCTGAGAATTGAGAAGATAGGGAAGACTAAACCTACTACACCAAAACCTGTCAGGCCTTTTCAAACCAGACCTTATAGTGGGTTTAGATCAATGGATACTCCTAAGACAGCACCCCCACCTACCTTAGACAAGGGTAAGGGCATCATGGGTCAAAAGCCAAGCACTTCATTGACTGAGAACAGAATTAGGTGTTTCCAATGTCAAGGCTATGGACATTTTAGAAAGGATTGCCCTTCTAAGAAGACCTTAACTATCATGGAAGTTGAGGCTTGGGAAAAAGAGGGTCTAGTTGAGTATGAGAGGGATGAGCCTGAGGTTGAAGAAGTGGTGAGTGAGGAAGAAGAGTCTAGTCAGGAGGCAATAGTGGCACTCCCTGACACATGCCACAGCTTAGTCCTATAGAGAGTAATGCATTCACAACAGATACCTTTGGAGGAGGATCAAAGGTCCCTCATTTTCAGGAGCAGATGTACCATACAAGGGAGGGTTTGTAATCTTATTATAGATGGATGTAGTTGTACCAATGTGGCTTCTGTTACTATGGTTGATAAGCTGAAGTTGAGCACTCAAGATCACCCTCACCCCTATAAGTTGAGATGGCTGAGTAAGGGAGCATAGGTTAAGGTGGATAAGCAATGCATGGTCCCTTTCTCCATTGGCAGTGTGTACAAGGATGAAGTATTGTGTGATGTGGTTCCAATGGATGCCTGTCACTTGCTATTAGGAAGGCCATGGGAGTTTGATAAAAGCTCCATACACCAAGGAAGAAGCCATACCTATTCTTTCAAGCATGGGAGCAGGAAGGTGACATTAGCCCCCTTGCCACCACACCAGAAGAGCTATGGAAGTCCAAGTATGGCTGAGGATTTTAGTGGAGTTGTATTTCTATCTGAGTCAGCAATGGTCAAGGAGTGTAGTGAGGAGCAACCTATAGTAATGCTGCTATCAAAAGAAGTTCAGAAAGAGGAGTCTAAGGTGATCCCTGCAGATGTTAAGCCCCTCATTGATCAGTTCAAGGAAGTGTTTCCAAAGGAACTTCCTGATGGCTTACCCCCTTTGAGAGGGATTGAACACCAAATAGACCTTGTGCCAGGGTCTGTACTACCTAATAGACCAGCCTACAGATGTGATCCTAAGGCTACACAAGAGCTACAAAAGCAAGTTGGAGAGTTGCTGAGTAAAGGGTTTGTAAGGGAGTCATTAAGCCCTTGTGCTGTGCCTGCATTGTTGGTTCCTAAGAAGGATGGGACTTGGAGGATGTGCATAGATAGCATGGCTATCAACAACATCACAGTCAAGTATAGGTTCCCTATACCTAGGCTTGATGACATGTTGGATGAACTGAGTGGTTCAAGGTTCTTTTCTAAGATTGATCTGAGGCAAGGTTACCATCAATTGAGGATCAGAGAAGGAGATTAGTGGAAGACAGCCTTCAAAACAAAGCATGGCCTTTATGAGTGGCTTGTCATGCCCTTTGGCCGGTCAAATGCCCCAAGTACCTTCATGAGATTAATGACAGAAGTGCTTAGGCCTTGCCTAGGGAGATTTGTGGTGGTATACTTTGATGATATCCTCATCTACAGCAAAAGCAAGGATGATCACTTGAGGCATCTTGAGGCTGTGTTTGAGATACTTAAGGAGAGCAAGCTCTTTGGGAAGCTTGAGAAGTGCACCTTCATGACTGAGGAAGTCAAGTTTCTAGGATATGTAGTATCTGGTAGAGGCATTTCAGTTGATCAAGACAAGATCATTGCAGTCCAGTCTTGGCCTATCCCTAAGAGCATTACAGAAGTAAGGGGATTCCATGACTTAGCATCCTTCTACAGAAGATTCATTAAGGATTTTAGCACCATTGCTGCACCTCTCTGTGACACCCTCAAATTTGCGGAAAGAAAAAAATAATTTAACTAAATAAAATATGAGAATACATAACGAAGGTGTCATAAAATAAAAAGGTTCATTACAAAACGGAAATAATATTATACAAAAGAAATATACAAGACGGGAGACATATCTCCCGTATAAATACGGAAATAAAAGAGTGTATAATAATATACAATCTAAGAACCGAATATAGGTCCAAGGTAAATACTTCGCTCGCTAGCTCGTCGATGTACCCAATATATGCATCACAAACCTGCCAACCGCATTAAATATAAACACGGAAGCCACAGTCAGTGGGGAGTAACTCCTAGTTCTCCCAGCCACAAAATGTCGAGTTTAATAAAGCATGAATAACATAAAAGCAATGTATATGGAAAATACAAAACCTTAACATATATGATATGCTTTTCATGTTATGACAAATAACTAACATATAACCTACATAATGAAAGCTATCATGTGTAATCCGAGAATAAAACTTAACACGAGTAGGGAACTGGTATGGCTAGCTTCAAGTTTCCTCTTTAGAAACATGGCCTGGATACACTCAAACCCTAATCAAACAAGATATCATGTGAATCAGTTAACAACCGTTAATCCAAACTCTATCAACCTTAGCCGGCTTGCATCTCACCTTCTAATATTCATAGAATCATACAAACATGAAAGACCAATACTTCTACAAACAGGCATAAGTTCTTAGCACAGTCAATAGACGACTTCTGTAACTCGAGGCTATACCACAAGGTAGGAAAACATCCTAGTCCTAGACTGATCAGACCTAGCGACAACAGCTATTCCATTCCCCGTCTCATGACATAACCGTACACGAGAAACTCTACTAGGCGACCCCCTAAGCAGATGCAGCAGGAGCTCACCCAAAGGGTCTTGATGATCAAACCACACACAAGACAAGCTTGACCCCTCAGATGGAAGCTCGAGTTACAAGGTCTAAACAACAAGCTATGCCAAGTCAAGAGCAACCCAAGCCCAGCCACCCCAATGAAGAAGACAGTCCAGGGTTCAACAACCCATGCCCATCCCCAACACAACCCACATTACCCACACAAAACAGAAACAGAGCCATTCAGGCCCAGACAGACCAGATAACAAATCCTGCCTCTAGGAGGTACA
>JAIUZE010000315.1:0-44174 GCA_022085475.1 Heliosperma pusillum | reverse complement strand
TATTGGATCTTAACTTGTTTTGTTGCTATCTTGGGCCGAATCCTAATTTTTGTATAAAGTCAAGACTCCAAAAATTATGCATGGGATCCCTTAACGTTTTCTTTAAAACCAGGTTTGATAAGTCTCTGTTATACATCTATGATATTGATAGTAGAGGATTCAATTCCGGAATTTACATTTGCTACATTACCTAAAATAAGCAAAGTCTTAATATTTTTAATGGAAGAGGATGGAAAAGCTTTAAAAGGTCTTTTAAGAGATTTCCCTAATGCAAAATTTATAATCTTAAAACATGAAAAGACTTATATTATGGTGATCAGTCTTAGTGGATGAGAGTATCTAATAGAATTGAAGATACTAGTGTGTGGTGAAAGAGCGGAACTTGTAATAGAAGTGTCAACCTTGAAATTCATGTTATTTAGGATAATGAGAATGTACTTTCATATGCTCCAAAATCTGGTGTTCATAGTCGAAGATGAAGACGAAGAGGTATCATGTGGCTTGCAACTCAGTTTACTGTACCAACATTGAAGTTGTTGAAGTTGGCGATAAAAGTTTATGCATATGATTGAAATGTCGAGATGCAAATGATGATATGTGGCTTCATATTAGTTTAGTGTGACATATTCGTTTTTTTTTTGCTGAGACCAACTCTGTAGGTATAATATTGGAATAAGCAAAGAATATATACAAAAGTATAATGTATATGGTACGGGGCAACTGACTTTGTTGATGTTAGAATGTGTCTACGACTGACTGTGGTAGGAGTATTGCATCAAGTTTATGAGGTTTAAGTATTACTGTCTCCTTAGTTGGCTGTTTTTTTAATGGTTGAATGCATAACATAAAGTTTTGGGGGTAAGGAGGAGGCGGATACGTTTTAAAGAAGGTTTTGGGAAAATTGAAAGGAGCACAACAAAGGATAATGGAAAGGGGAAAGACAACGAGTGGAGAATGTTGAGAATCCAGGTGGGTTCTTTTGTTATGTGTCAAGGAGAAAAACTTATGTTGGTGCTTGTTTTCCTAAATTTGAAATTAGGGACTGGTTTTGTGGCGGTATCCTTATTAGAAATTTTTGTTTTAATGATGTTTTTCAAAGATGGTCGGTCATGTGCTAATCTTGAAATGAAACATGAATGGGTGCAAAGAGATAGTATACGATGCAGATGGGCGATCGATTTATGTTGAAGGATCTGTAGTGGATTTTGAGAATCTGAATAAGCCGTTGTTGTTGGAAGGGTGTGTAAAGGATTGTGTTGGTTTGGTAAATGAGATGGATGAATTCAAATAAGTACATATCTTACATTTTTTCTCTGCATAAAATTGTCTTTTCAATAAGTTAATAATAATATTAATGAAAATAACATGGTCGAAACTTTGTCTTTGAAACCATATAACTCGAAACAATAAGACTTTCTTTTTACGGATTCATTTTACAACTATATTAGGCTCTATTTGGCAAAGCATTTTAGGTAACTAATTTAAGCAAAACTAGTTTTGTACTCGCGAAACTTGCGGATACATTTAAATGGCGTTTCTTTAAGTTTTTGACTTTACTCCTCCAACTGTGAATTTTTCACACTTAACCATCTACAACTCACGTCTGATGACCTTCTTCTCCAACTTCTAATTAGTAACTAGTTCTGTGAATTTCACGGGCTGTTGAAATTAATTATTTTTTATTGTTAGTTATATCCAATACACAGTGGACTACTTACAACTCATTTTTATTTAAAATTTAGCATGTTGCCCAAAAATAACTAAACCCATGAGACCCATGGAGATAGCTCCTATGGATTACAAGACGGAAACCTTGAGCTTCGGACTGAAGGCAAGTAACTTTAATGAATTTTAAAATGTAGAAATTTGTAGAAGAAATCTGAGTCAAATTACACTCAATTACATAATAGCTCAGCGACTTAACCCTATGTTAGAAAAATGTAAAAAATTCCATACGTTATATGACGTATGTAGTTGAGTCTTATACATGATTTTTCAAAACTTTTGCAATTATCACTATAAATATAGGAGGTTTCGCACCTCTTGCCTTCTTGCGATTAAAAATAAAAAAACAATATTTACATTTTTTATATAACTTTTATTTAAACTTGGATGCAATATCACTCAAGGATCTTCATCAAAATCTTTATGCCACTTGATGTGAATGTCCTTCAACAATTTAGATAATACAAAAACGGAGTTTATTTTCGCAGTACAATTTTTACTCATTTTAGTACTTTTTACACCAAACTTTTCATTTGTTACCCTTCACAAAAAAACACATCAAACCTAATTGCCTCTATGTCCTCTCTACCTTCTCTCTACACCTCAACTTCAAACTCCATAAAATTTTACACTTGAACGATTATTCTAATGACGAACATGTATTTATACGTTAATCTAATATTAATAAAAATGACTCTTTAGTATATTTAATTTCTTTATTCCTTTTAATTAGGGATATATGTCTAAATTATTAAATTGCTAAGGATTTTATTTACTAATGGGGGTGACTGAGAAGGGATGGTCGGTGTTGGGATTGGACGACTGCCGGCGAAGGGATTCGTCGACGATGGTTGGTGTTTGACTGTTTACTGTATATTGTTTGTTTACTGTGCTTTTTTTTCCCTATATAGTGTTGTACTGTATAGTGTTGTTTGGTTTTCATTGTAGTTTGTACTGTATAGTTTTGTTTAGTACAATGTATATTGTTTTTGACAATGTACTGTATTCCAATTCCTTTGTTTTTTTCTATATTTTTACGGAATACTTTATTTAAATGTAGTACATTCCAATTCATTTGTTTTTTTCTATATGTTTACGCAATGCTTTTTTTAAATGTAGTATGTACAAATTCCTTTGTTGTTTTTTATATTCATACGCAATGCTTTTTCTTCTATATTTATACAGTGACGACACTCCTTACCAGCGGCGGCCCTACCCCATGTCGATATGCTTTGTCAAATTTTTTATTCATGAATGTTTTGATATTAGAGAGAAAAAACATTAGAAAGAGGTTAGAGAAAAAAAATGAGATGGGAAATGAGAGCGTATAATTGTAAACAGTGTACTAAGATGAGTAAAATGTGTACTACGAACCCTAAAAAAATATAGGTTTTGATGTCCATTTACCAAAATGTATATAAAGATCTAAAGATGGCTAAATAACAGAAAAGCAAAATAAAATTCAAACATATTACATATTTTCTTTCAAAAACAATGTTATGGCTAAATATATACATATATAAATTAATTAAACAAAAATAAGTGACTGGAAATTAAACAACTCACCTTTACATGCCACTAAAAAATTGACAAACACTGTATATATTTTATCCCTCGAATAACTTACACAACATGAAAAATAAATAATATACAAATCAATAAATAAGTTAACAAATGATATATTTTTTTTAAAATATAGATATACTTGTGCCTTATTCATCAGCAAAGTTCTTTTTATCCCCATAAATTTATTACCCAAGAGCCAAGATTTGAAAGAATAAATTTCTCTAAGCTTACAATAAAAAAAAATATTGATTATAGAAAAATTAAGGGGTTATGCAAATAATAAAGTTAATTTATATGATTTTTATGGTGGTGGGAGACTGGGAGTTACTAAAAACTTAAATAGAATCTAAATATAATTTCAGTTTTGCATAGATAACACACTGAATTCATTCACTTAGGAGGATCTTATATGAAAAACATTGACAAAAGTAGTAACTTACAACATTAAAAGCAAAGCGTTGAGAACAAGAGGTAACTCAAGTGGTAAGAGCACTCTTACTCCAACCTTGAAGTTGGGGGTTCGATTCTCACCCGCGACATTGTGCGCTCATGTGAACCTTAGCTGTTATCTCACTAACTGTGGAGGACACTAGCTCCAACAACTGGACCCAATGACCAAAAATGCCCTGTAAAAAAAATATATTGTTTGTATGTATATCGTCACAATAAATATATATTATGTATATTACCACACTATATATACACATTTGCCACGACTTATTAGTTTTTATTACCACAATATATATACATTTACTATAATTACTAATTTTGCTATAATTTATTAATATTTAAAATAACTATTGTTATGTTTATTTGTCTTTTGCTAACAGAATTGTAAATACAACCTTATTGTAGAATTAGAAGACGAAACAGTTTGTTTTAGGAATGAGTAAACTCTAATAGTAACAACATTGTCAATACATTGTAATTATTCTTCCTTTCTATTCCTAAGTCTCTATATTCTTTCTTGAATGCGATTTCTGTTTTTTTTTTAAATCTCAATATGTTTTTTTTATTGCAGGAATTTACAACTCTCAGCGATTTATGATAAGTTTATCGAAATATTCTCATATCTACCTATGAGAATGACAGTGAGGCGTAGTATATTGGCAGTGAGGCGTAGTATTTATGGAAGCTTGTTGGGTTCTTGAGGAAGCTCAACCAACTTCGCTTCTTCATGCCCTCACCTATTGGATCTTAACTTGTTTTGTTGCTATCTTGGGCCGAATCCTAATTTTTGTATAGAGTCAAGACTCCAAAAATTATGCATGGGATCCCTTAACGTTTTCTTTAAAACCAGGTTTGATAAGTCTCTGTTATACATCTATGATATTGATAGTAGAGGATTCAATTCCGGAATTTACATTTGCTACATTACCTAAAATAAGCAAAGTCTTAATATTTTTAATGGAAGAGGATGGAAAAGCTTTAAAAGGTCTTTTAAGAGATTTCCCTAATGCAAAATTTATAATCTTAAAACATGAAAAGACTTATATTATGGTGATCAGTCTTAGTGGATGAGAGTATCTAATAGAATTGAAGATACTAGTGTGTGGTGAAAGAGCGGAACTTGTAATAGAAGTGTCAACCTTGAAATTCATGTTATTTAGGATAATGAGAATGTACTTTCATATGCTCCAAAATCTGGTGTTCATAGTCGAAGATGAAGACGAAGAGGTATCATGTGGCTTGCAACTCAGTTTACTGTACCAACATTGAAGTTGTTGAAGTTGGCGATAAAAGTTTATGCATATGATTGAAATGTCGAGATGCAAATGATGATATGTGGCTTCATATTAGTTTAGTGTGACATATTCGTTTTTTTTTTGCTGAGACCAACTCTGTAGGTATAATATTGGAATAAGCAAAGAATATATACAAAAGTATAATGTATATGGTACGGGGCAACTGACTTTGTTGATGTTAGAATGTGTCTACGACTGACTGTGGTAGGAGTATTGCATCAAGTTTATGAGGTTTAAGTATTACTGTCTCCTTAGTTGGCTGTTTTTTTAATGGTTGAATGCATAACATAAAGTTTTGGGGGTAAGGAGGAGGCGGATACGTTTTAAAGAAGGTTTTGGGAAAATTGAAAGGAGCACAACAAAGGATAATGGAAAGGGGAAAGACAACGAGTGGAGAATGTTGAGAATCCAGGTGGGTTCTTTTGTTATGTGTCAAGGAGAAAAACTTATGTTGGTGCTTGTTTTCCTAAATTTGAAATTAGGGACTGGTTTTGTGGCGGTATCCTTATTAGAAATTTTTGTTTTAATGATGTTTTTCAAAGATGGTCGGTCATGTGCTAATCTTGAAATGAAACATGAATGGGTGCAAAGAGATAGTATACGATGCAGATGGGCGATCGATTTATGTTGAAGGATCTGTAGTGGATTTTGAGAATCTGAATAAGCCGTTGTTGTTGGAAGGGTGTGTAAAGGATTGTGTTGGTTTGGTAAATGAGATGGATGAATTCAAATAAGTACATATCTTACATTTTTTCTCTGCATAAAATTGTCTTTTCAATAAGTTAATAATAATATTAATGAAAATAACATGGTCAAAACTTTGTCTTTGAAACCATATAACTCGAAACAATAAGACTTTCTTTTTACGGATTCATTTTACAACTATATTAGGCTCTATTTGGCAAAGCATTTTAGGTAACTAATTTAAGCAAAACTAGTTTTGTACTCGCGAAACTTGCGGATACATTTAAATGGCGTTTCTTTAAGTTTTTGACTTTACTCCTCCAACTGTGAATTTTTCACACTTAACCATCTACAACTCACGTCTGATGACCTTCTTCTCCAACTTCTAATTAGTAACTAGTTCTGTGAATTTCACGGGCTGTTGAAATTAATTATTTTTTATTGTTAGTTATATCCAATACACAGTGGACTACTTATAACTCATTTTTATTTAAAATTTAGCATGTTGCACAAAAATAACTAAACCCATGAGACCCATGGAGATAGCTCCTATGGATTACAAGACGGAAACCTTGAGCTTCGGACTGAAGGCAAGTAACTTTAATGAATTTTAAAATGTAGAAATTTGTAGAAGAAATCTGAGTCAAATTACACTCAATTACATAATAGCTCAGCGACTTAACCCTATGTTAGAAAAATGTAAAAAATTCCATACGTTATATGACATATGTAGTTGAGTCTTATACATGATTTTTCAAAACTTTTGCAATTATCACTATAAATATAGGAGGTTTCGCACCTCTTGCCTTCTTGCGATTAAAAATAAAAAAACAATATTTACATTTTTTATATAACTTTTATTTAAACTTGGATGCAATATCACTCAAGGATCTTCATCAAAATCTTTATGCCACTTGATGTGAATGTCCTTCAACAATTTAGATAATACAAAAACGGAGTTTATTTTCGCAGTACAATTTTTACTCATTTTAGTACTTTTTACACCAAACTTTTCATTTGTTACCCTTCACAAAAAAACACATCAAACCTAATTGCCTCTATGTCCTCTCTACCTTCTCTCTACACCTCAACTTCAAACTCCATAAAATTTTACACTTGAACGATTATTCTAATGACGAACATGTATTTATACGTTAATCTAATATTAATAAAAATGACTCTTTAGTATATTTAATTTCTTTATTCCTTTTAATTAGGGATATATGTCTAAATTATTAAATTGCTAAGGATTTTATTTACTAATGGGGGTGACTGAGAAGGGATGGTCGGTGTTGGGATTGGACGACTGCCGGCGAAGGGATTCGTCGACGATGGTTGGTGTTTGACTGTTTACTGTATATTGTTTGTTTACTGTGCTTTTTTTCCCTATATAGTGTTGTACTATATAGTGTTGTTTGGTTTTCATTGTAGTTTGTACTGTATAGTTTTGTTTAGTACAATGTATATTGTTTTTGACAATGTACTGTATTCCAATTCCTTTGTTTTTTTCTATATTTTTACGGAATACTTTATTTAAATGTAGTACATTCCAATTCATTTGTTTTTTTCTATATGTTTACGCAATGCTTTTTTTTAATGTAGTATGTACAAATTCCTTTGTTGTTTTTTATATTCATACGCAATGCTTTTTCTTCTATATTTATACAGTGACGACACTCCTTACCAGCGGCGGCCCTACCCCATGTCGATATGCTTTGTCAAATTTTTTATTCATGAATGTTTTGATATTAGAGAGAAAAAACATTAGAAAGAGGTTAGAGAAAAAAAATGAGATGGGAAATGAGAGCGTATAATTGTAAACAGTGTACTAAGATGAGTAAAATGTGTACTACGAACCCTAAAAAAATATAGGTTTTGATGTCCATTTACCAAAATGTATATAAAGATCTAAAGATGGCTAAATAACAGAAAAGCAAAATAAAATTCAAACATATTACATATTTTCTTTCAAAAACAATGTTATGGCTAAATATATACATATATAAATTAATTAAACAAAAATAAGTGACTGGAAATTAAACAACTCACCTTTACATGCCACTAAAAAATTGACAAACACTGTATATATTTTATCCCTCGAATAACTTACACAACATGAAAAATAAATAATATACAAATCAATAAATAAGTTAACAAATGATATATTTTTTTTAAAATATAGATATACTTGTGCCTTATTCATCAGCAAAGTTCTTTTTATCCCCATAAATTTATTACCCAAGAGCCAAGATTTGAAAGAATAAATTTCTCTAAGCTTACAATAAAAAAAAATATTGATTATAGAAAAATTAAGGGGTTATGCAAATAATAAAGTTAATTTATATGATTTTTATGGTGGTGGGAGACTGGGAGTTACTAAAAACTTAAATAGAATCTAAATATAATTTCAGTTTTGCATAGATAACACACTGAATTCATTCACTTAGGAGGATCTTATATGAAAAACATTGACAAAAGTAGTAACTTACAACATTAAAAGCAAAGCGTTGAGAACAAGAGGTAACTCAAGTGGTAAGAGCACTCTTACTCCAACCTTGAAGTTGGGGGTTCGATTCTCACCCGCGACATTGTGCGCTCATGTGAACCTTAGCTGTTATCTCACTAACTGTGGAGGACACTAGCTCCAACAACTGGACCCAATGACCAAAAATGCCCTGTAAAAAAAATATATTGTTTGTATGTATATCGTCACAATAAATATATATTATGTATATTACCACACTATATATACACATTTGCCACGACTTATTAGTTTTTATTACCACAATATATATACATTTACTATAATTACTAATTTTGCTATAATTTATTAATATTTAAAATAACTATTGTTATGTTTATTTGTCTTTTGCTAACAGAATTGTAAATACAACCTTATTGTAGAATTAGAAGACGAAACAGTTTGTTTTAGGAATGAGTAAACTCTAATAGTAACAACATTGTCAATACATTGTAATTATTCTTCCTTTCTATTCCTAAGTCTCTATATTCTTTCTTGAATGCGATTTCTGTTTTTTTTTTAAATCTCAATATGTTTTTTTTATTGCAGGAATTTACAACTCTCAGCGATTTATGATAAGTTTATCGAAATATTCTCATATCTACCTATGAGAATGACAGTGAGGCGTAGTATATTGGCAGTGAGGCGTAGTATTTATGGAAGCTTGTTGGGTTCTTGAGGAAGCTCAACCAACTTCGCTTCTTCATGCCCTCACCTATTGGATCTTAACTTGTTTTGTTGCTATCTTGGGCCGAATCCTAATTTTTGTATAGAGTCAAGACTCCAAAAATTATGCATGGGATCCCTTAACGTTTTCTTTAAAACCAGGTTTGATAAGTCTCTGTTATACATCTATGATATTGATAGTAGAGGATTCAATTCCGGAATTTACATTTGCTACATTACCTAAAATAAGCAAAGTCTTAATATTTTTAATGGAAGAGGATGGAAAAGCTTTAAAAGGTCTTTTAAGAGATTTCCCTAATGCAAAATTTATAATCTTAAAACATGAAAAGACTTATATTATGGTGATCAGTCTTAGTGGATGAGAGTATCTAATAGAATTGAAGATACTAGTGTGTGGTGAAAGAGCGGAACTTGTAATAGAAGTGTCAACCTTGAAATTCATGTTATTTAGGATAATGAGAATGTACTTTCATATGCTCCAAAATCTGGTGTTCATAGTCGAAGATGAAGACGAAGAGGTATCATGTGGCTTGCAACTCAGTTTACTGTACCAACATTGAAGTTGTTGAAGTTGGCGATAAAAGTTTATGCATATGATTGAAATGTCGAGATGCAAATGATGATATGTGGCTTCATATTAGTTTAGTGTGACATATTCGTTTTTTTTTTGCTGAGACCAACTCTGTAGGTATAATATTGGAATAAGCAAAGAATATATACAAAAGTATAATGTATATGGTACGGGGCAACTGACTTTGTTGATGTTAGAATGTGTCTACGACTGACTGTGGTAGGAGTATTGCATCAAGTTTATGAGGTTTAAGTATTACTGTCTCCTTAGTTGGCTGTTTTTTTAATGGTTGAATGCATAACATAAAGTTTTGGGGGTAAGGAGGAGGCGGATACGTTTTAAAGAAGGTTTTGGGAAAATTGAAAGGAGCACAACAAAGGATAATGGAAAGGGGAAAGACAACGAGTGGAGAATGTTGAGAATCCAGGTGGGTTCTTTTGTTATGTGTCAAGGAGAAAAACTTATGTTGGTGCTTGTTTTCCTAAATTTGAAATTAGGGACTGGTTTTGTGGCGGTATCCTTATTAGAAATTTTTGTTTTAATGATGTTTTTCAAAGATGGTCGGTCATGTGCTAATCTTGAAATGAAACATGAATGGGTGCAAAGAGATAGTATACGATGCAGATGGGCGATCGATTTATGTTGAAGGATCTGTAGTGGATTTTGAGAATCTGAATAAGCCGTTGTTGTTGGAAGGGTGTGTAAAGGATTGTGTTGGTTTGGTAAATGAGATGGATGAATTCAAATAAGTACATATCTTACATTTTTTCTCTGCATAAAATTGTCTTTTCAATAAGTTAATAATAATATTAATGAAAATAACATGGTCGAAACTTTGTCTTTGAAACCATATAACTCGAAACAATAAGACTTTCTTTTTACGGATTCATTTTACAACTATATTAGGCTCTATTTGGCAAAGCATTTTAGGTAACTAATTTAAGCAAAACTAGTTTTGTACTCGCGAAACTTGCGGATACATTTAAATGGCGTTTCTTTAAGTTTTTGACTTTACTCCTCCAACTGTGAATTTTTCACACTTAACCATCTACAACTCACGTCTGATGACCTTCTTCTCCAACTTCTAATTAGTAACTAGTTCTGTGAATTTCACGGGCTGTTGAAATTAATTATTTTTTATTGTTAGTTATATCCAATACACAGTGGACTACTTACAACTCATTTTTATTTAAAATTTAGCATGTTGCCCAAAAATAACTAAACCCATGAGACCCATGGAGATAGCTCCTATGGATTACAAGACGGAAACCTTGAGCTTCGGACTGAAGGCAAGTAACTTTAATGAATTTTAAAATGTAGAAATTTGTAGAAGAAATCTGAGTCAAATTACACTCAATTACATAATAGCTCAGCGACTTAACCCTATGTTAGAAAAATGTAAAAAATTCCATACGTTATATGACGTATGTAGTTGAGTCTTATACATGATTTTTCAAAACTTTTGCAATTATCACTATAAATATAGGAGGTTTCGCACCTCTTGCCTTCTTGCGATTAAAAATAAAAAAACAATATTTACATTTTTTATATAACTTTTATTTAAACTTGGATGCAATATCACTCAAGGATCTTCATCAAAATCTTTATGCCACTTGATGTGAATGTCCTTCAACAATTTAGATAATACAAAAACGGAGTTTATTTTCGCAGTACAATTTTTACTCATTTTAGTACTTTTTACACCAAACTTTTCATTTGTTACCCTTCACAAAAAAACACATCAAACCTAATTGCCTCTATGTCCTCTCTACCTTCTCTCTACACCTCAACTTCAAACTCCATAAAATTTTACACTTGAACGATTATTCTAATGACGAACATGTATTTATACGTTAATCTAATATTAATAAAAATGACTCTTTAGTATATTTAATTTCTTTATTCCTTTTAATTAGGGATATATGTCTAAATTATTAAATTGCTAAGGATTTTATTTACTAATGGGGGTGACTGAGAAGGGATGGTCGGTGTTGGGATTGGACGACTGCCGGCGAAGGGATTCGTCGACGATGGTTGGTGTTTGACTGTTTACTGTATATTGTTTGTTTACTGTGCTTTTTTTCCCTATATAGTGTTGTACTATATAGTGTTGTTTGGTTTTCATTGTAGTTTGTACTGTATAGTTTTGTTTAGTACAATGTATATTGTTTTTGACAATGTACTGTATTCCAATTCCTTTGTTTTTTTCTATATTTTTACGGAATACTTTATTTAAATGTAGTACATTCCAATTCATTTGTTTTTTTCTATATGTTTACGCAATGCTTTTTTTTAATGTAGTATGTACAAATTCCTTTGTTGTTTTTTATATTCATACGCAATGCTTTTTCTTCTATATTTATACAGTGACGACACTCCTTACCAGCGGCGGCCCTACCCCATGTCGATATGCTTTGTCAAATTTTTTATTCATGAATGTTTTGATATTAGAGAGAAAAAACATTAGAAAGAGGTTAGAGAAAAAAAATGAGATGGGAAATGAGAGCGTATAATTGTAAACAGTGTACTAAGATGAGTAAAATGTGTACTACGAACCCTAAAAAAATATAGGTTTTGATGTCCATTTACCAAAATGTATATAAAGATCTAAAGATGGCTAAATAACAGAAAAGCAAAATAAAATTCAAACATATTACATATTTTCTTTCAAAAACAATGTTATGGCTAAATATATACATATATAAATTAATTAAACAAAAATAAGTGACTGGAAATTAAACAACTCACCTTTACATGCCACTAAAAAATTGACAAACACTGTATATATTTTATCCCTCGAATAACTTACACAACATGAAAAATAAATAATATACAAATCAATAAATAAGTTAACAAATGATATATTTTTTTTAAAATATAGATATACTTGTGCCTTATTCATCAGCAAAGTTCTTTTTATCCCCATAAATTTATTACCCAAGAGCCAAGATTTGAAAGAATAAATTTCTCTAAGCTTACAATAAAAAAAAATATTGATTATAGAAAAATTAAGGGGTTATGCAAATAATAAAGTTAATTTATATGATTTTTATGGTGGTGGGAGACTGGGAGTTACTAAAAACTTAAATAGAATCTAAATATAATTTCAGTTTTGCATAGATAACACACTGAATTCATTCACTTAGGAGGATCTTATATGAAAAACATTGACAAAAGTAGTAACTTACAACATTAAAAGCAAAGCGTTGAGAACAAGAGGTAGCTCAAGTGGTAAGAGCACTCTTACTCCAACCTTGAAGTTGGGGGTTCGATTCTCACCCGCGACATTGTGCTCTCATTTGAACCAAAAAAAAAAAAAAGCAAAGCGTTGAAAACAAACCATGTTACTAAAACCTGAAAAAACACAACAAAATAATGAATTTAGATTTAATTTACCAATATAAACGTAACTACCCATCAAGAATAAATTGTATCTACACATAAAATATTTCTTATGTATTACATAAGAAGAAAAAGTTGTTAGACTAATAAAAAAAGCAAATAAAGAGACAATAACGCAGTTGCTAAATCCCGCACACAATATTACTATATCCTACACAATTTACCTCTTTTTTCCAATAATACCCTTCATTAAAAAAAAAAAATCATCTACCCCTCCCTCACCTCCTTATCATTCTTGACCACCCATCCACCATCCCCGACGGCCACCGTACTCCAGACCCAACAACCAAACCCCGCGTCGTCGAACTATTCCTCTCTAAAACCTGTCATCGAATAATTCGAGTCAAAACACTACAAGTGAACAAAATGCTAAATCCCCTTCTCCGCATTATTAATCTCGCATGAAAATTTGAAACGTACAAAGCAGCCTTAATTAAATCAATAAGAACAATCTTAGTGTCATAATTCAACCAATATAACATGTGATAAACCATTGTCATTGGTAAATCAAGCAAATTCCAATCAATTTGCTATGGACTTGCAGTCTATCGGTTTATACTTTATAGCAATCAAATCACTATTGTTGCTACCCCATTCCATCGTTGTTCATACTCTGTCACTGTCGACCCAAGCGCCCTTCATCCATCGTCGGCTATGGGTAAACGGCTATGGATGACCCAATCGTTATTTACCCATCAGTGTTCATCGGTGACGGTGGGTGTTCATCCTCTATCGTCGTCGACTTTATCGGCGTTCACACATCCCTATACCGATGATCCACATAAAATTCCATATTTCATGGGTACTAAACATTGCAGATCGTGGTTTTTCTTTTTCCTTTTTTTCCTCACAATTTAGGGTTTTCTCTCTCTGAGCGAGGGAAAAATGAGAGGAGTAAGGTCGGAAAGAGTAGAAAAAGTGTGTAGGAATTAGTATTTTTTTGTGTTGGATTTAACAACTCCCTAAGTTAATTATGCTCTATAATTAATAATAGGGTATAATAACTTTTTTACATTCATTAAGCATCTCCCCTATATATAAAAGCTGAGTTTTTTCCAGCCTTCCTATTGGTCGGAAAAAACTATGCTTTTTCACTTTTTTTTTGCAAGTAGGCCTCACACATTTTCCAAAGTATTTAATTACTCTTTCTCATACCCACAAGAATTATTTACAATGTAACATACTTTCATACACCAAGTTTATAATACATAAAAAATCTAGATGCAGACAATAAAATAATAAAATAATTTTAATAAATGTTGTTTTTTGTAATATGATGTAACAAATCTGGAGGCGGCAAGCTAATAAATCAAAAACAAAAATAAATATTCACATAAATCTAAGAGCACCAATTTATCATGAAAAATAAAAATCTCAAAATAAACCGATTTAAGATGATGAAAATTTACTATAACGCTTGGGGCATTTGAAAAAATAGTACAAATAAATATTAATAATGAATCATCAAATGCATGTATAAAACTTGAAGTAGTTAAATATAGAAAAATATGCATAAAAATAATATGAAGCAATTAAAGTTGATAATAAAATATGATAATATAAATAACCTCAAAACTTAGATAGAATTTCCCTATATTTTATTATAAAATAATCCATGAAAATTTTTCTACTAAAATGAACTAAAATCCATAATTTTATTTGAACTTAAATGTGATTATTGAGGATGAAAAAGACAGAAGGAAAATATATTGAGAGAAGGAAAAAAAGACATTAAACAAAGGAGAACTTGAGCAACGGCAAGTGAGCACAAACAAAGGAAAAGTTAGGGTTTTTGTTAATTTATAGGTAATTTATTAGTGACGACTAACGATGGTGGGATACTTGAAATAATGGCATACTATGGGCTAATTAATCAAGAGCTTTGTTCAGCCGCGTATTTGTCGCACAAGCCCAATTGATGACATAATGACATACGAAGTACGTCATATTTCTAAAAAAAAGTACTATGGTATAAAATATACAAATTTTTATTTAATACGATTATTATTATCCGTCTTAAACTTAAGATGGGTTAAATATACTCATGCTGAATAAATATAACACAAGAATTTATTGAAAAGGGTAAAAGGATTTTTGTTATATACGATTTATACCTAGGGTGATATATGATCCGTCTTAAGCTTAAGACGGATATTACCGTCTTAAGCAAGACTAGCTTTACAAAATAAATTTCTTTAAGATGTATTTTTTCCGTCTTCAATATTTTGTCCGTTTATCTTTAAAATGAGAAAGACGCTGAATAATACTTCTTCGTATGGCTTTACATGGTTAATTATATTCGTACTTTTTAAAATAATAATATATCATCTACAGAATACTTCGCAGTATATTCTATTTTGCTATACATCATATTTTTTGGCACACACAAATACGGCATGTAAAACAGGTTGGGCGGGCGGGTTATAGATTGATTCGGTCACTTTGGGTTCGAGTAAAATACAGGTTGAGTTAATTTCGGGTTTGCAAAATACAGGTTTATACGGGTTTGGGTCGAGTTTCGGATTAGAAACGAGTCTGTTTAACGCACTTTTACAAATGTTTATTTACTCTAATTGTAATTATAAACATATGATTATTCTAAATATTATATTTATCCACTTTAATATATCTTGCATGTTTGTAATAATATGCACTTTTTGTTTGACGTATTCAATATTGCAATGTTATACAAAATATTTGATTGATCTGTTGTGACATGTACGTCACAAACAGTAACTATATTTATATGGTAATTATTTTAGCATTTATTTATTTGTTAAAATTAAACTATGTTTTAAAATAAAGAGTAAGCTGACTTTGCTATAAATTGGTTTGATGTCAAACTACAAAACTAAGCTGACTTGGGCAACCTGCATGGGTTTTGACCACGTGTAGCTTACATTTTCTTTCTCTTAGCAATCATTTGATATGATTCTAAATTATATAAAAACAGTAAATATATAGACACGGGTTTATTATGTGCTTATAATGTTATTATTATTAATATCATACACAATATTATTCAATTATTCATTCTGATTCTTATGCAAAATATATTCGAATCAATCGAAAAACATATTTAAAATATTAATGTTTTTAAAAGCAATCCCGTGCATTTTTGCACGGGTTTAAAACTAGTTTAAGAGAAAAATGAAGAGTTGAAACTTGAAAGTAAGTTACAAATTTAAAATAAATTGGGGAAGGGGAAACGTTAAGTGTGAATAGAGGAAAAAAAACATTTTAACTGTAAGCATATGATGACAGATGATTAGCATTTCGCAAACAAATACAATTCAAGTTATCATTTTTATAGTATTTTATAAATTCAACGATGCCTTCAGAAAATCGTTAGACTAATATGAAAATCTAAGTTGTGAACTTATATTGTGGTTGACTATAAATGACATATTTTTAAACATAAATATTATTAAGCCACAAAGTTCTTTTTCTTAACTTTTAAATAATTAAAAATGTGAAAATTTTAAGTAGTGTTATTCATGAAAGTCAAGATTAGCATTTGCAAAAGGAAATATAAATAATATTTCTCACCAACATTTCATCACATGAAAATGAGTTACAAAAAATTAGTATGACGAATTTTGATCAATTCATTAACATATCGTCTTATAAAAAATTCAATCAAAATGTCGATTTTTATTTAAAAACATGAAAGTTAATTGGATGTGAATTTGTAGAAGTCGCATCACTTTATTAGAATTTTTAAATTAATAAATATTTAATATACACATTTAGCTTAAGAATAATGATGATGTCCTTTGATTTGCTTTGTCTTTTATGTTACAAAATATATGATATTTTTATAAGAAAATTTAATAAATTTTAATTTATGTTGAAGGGTTATTTTGGTAATTTTATATGGTTGTGACGTGGCATCATGAGAAGCTATAAAATGCAAATACTTGACAATTAGGCACTCAACATACCTTTTAATATTATTGTAAGATTAGATCATTCTACCATTCAATTTGGTTTTTATCAAACCACTTAAAAACCCACAACCACACTTGCATTTTAAATCTTGTAATTAGAAGAAAAGAGAACTCATTTGACATTGCTACATTTACCAACAGCAATGCCCAAAAATTAGTTACACAAATCGTGAAGTTAAGATTTCTAATTCCACACGCAACATAGTAAAGAATAAGAGTTAATTGAAATAAAAGAGTAAGGCCCTGTTCTTTTCGGCTGAAACGAGCTGAACTGAGTTAAATGGAGGCGAGCTTAATTGAACTAAACTGAATGAGACCGAGTTGAAGTGAATATAGTTGAAATAAAACTTAATTTTGTGAAGAGATTAATTGAACAGAAGTGGCAAAAGTTAAGCTAAACTATGTTGAATAGAGTCGAGCTGAAATAAAACGAGCTGAAATTAAGCTGGAAAGAACAGGGCCTAAGCGTTACTTGGTAGGATGCAACAAAAAGTAATATTTCTGAAACTAAATTCAACAAAAAAAAAATAGGAGAGAGAATGGGTAAGTTAATAAAGTTAATAGTGAATAAATGTGGGTAAATATAACAATGAGGTAGGGGTAAAATAGGAATAAATTTTGTCATTAAAGATGAAAATTCCAAATAAACGACTAAGATGTGTTTTGTTGGGTCTTGAGATTTGGCAGTGTTTAAAAAAGTCAATCTTGATGAAAATAGTTTTTAAGCCAAAATTTCTGTGATAGTAGTTCTCAAAACTGAGGTTATATTAGGTAATAGTTATAAAAAAACCAAGAATATATGACTAGTTATGTAGAGTAAATAAAAAGTTAAGAGTCATTCTCTTTTATAGACATAATTTACTCAATCATAGACGACATTACCCAATTTGCCCTTTCCATTTTACTCAATCAAACAATTTCTTGTTTTTTTTTTTAATTTCCCCTAATTCTTATCAACCCTCAAAATATTTATGAAAACATATACAAGTATCAAACAAAATAGATATTTTGAGTCACAATCAATAATAAAAAGGGTATGAAATTTTTATTAAGGGTACCACCAAATTATATTCCAATAACTTAGTGAAAGATGTCCCTCAAAAGTTTTTGTGATTATGGAATATTCCATCTTTTGGAAATCTTAATTTATTTTCCAAAATCTAACATACGTATATTATATAGATATGTTAAACAATTAGTATCTTTAAACCTTCAAACTGGAAGATGATATACTTACATAATATGTATGATAATTTCCATACACAACCAATTAAATTACAACATGTGGCAATTGTAATTTAACTTGATATAGTTAGATTAGGGCTATGTTAGTAATTTTACATGTGTAGTTAGATTGTTGCCTTAAAACCATTTAACGACATTTAAATAAGTTTTTTTGTTTTTATTAAGTTTTTTTATATACATTTCAGTTTTTTTATAATTAATTCTCCTATTTAAATAATAATTGTTAACCATTTTTTATAATTATCATCCTAATTCCATAATTAAGTTTTCCTGCCATTTCTTTTCTTTCCCCCCCTTTTTTTTCTTGTTAATGATTAACATTTTTTTATATCCATCCATTTCTTTTTAACATTTTCTTCTCTTTATTTTAAACATTTTTACCGAGTAAAGAATATCATTATTTTGTTATCATTAATATATTTTTTGTTTGTAATCATTAATTTATAATTATTTGTTAATATTTTATTAGTTTTTTTAAAAAAAATATTATTCGTTAGGAAATAAAAAAAATGTCACTATTTTTAATCTTTAAAATTTTCTTTTTTACGAAAATTTTGTTAGCTTGATATTAGGAAAATTTTTGTGAAAGATTTGGAAAATATGTTTTTTAGAAAAAGGATATTTTAATTTCCTAAAAGAAAAGGCAACAATTATTACCTATAATTATGTAACTTTTTATAATAAAGAGATTGCATATAATATGCTTATGATTATATGATAAAAGGAAAACAAAAGAAAACACACAATGATTACTAAATTTTTTCTTTTTAAATGAAACTAATTACTGACACATGCTAAAATGATCGATAATTATAAAAAAAAAAAGTAATTTTATAGAAGGAAAAAAAATATATAATACTTAAGAAATAAAAATTTCCTTAAATATATTAGTTAACTAGATTAATGTGGGAATTAATCACACATGTAAAATTACTAACTAATCCATAAACTAATTAGAGAAGTTAAATCAAATTTGACATGTGACACATTTTAATTGGTTGTGTATAGGAAATCTCATACACAATGTGTAAGTGTAGCCTTTTTGCTTCAAACTATGCTAGTTTTAAACCCGTGCAAATTTGCACGGGATTAAATATTTAACACAAAATTGTACGGAGTACATAATTATTATTTAAAATATTAACCACTATTATCGAGTGTAAGTCAAGTTAATTACATAATTTAGAAACATTTTTAAAAAATTGAGAGACCTGAAATTGTAGTTTAGTTAATGCAAAGTTACAAACATAATTTTTTTTTTATATTTCCGCTTTTGTTAAAACCTGTACTTCTGTTTCTTTTTTTGTTTTTACAGTAAGAAGACTATATGGATTTGTATAGTTATGGTTTTGTATAGTTTATATAGCTTATTATATGCGTTTATATAGTTGTTAAAATTGTAGATATCTAGAAATTATTGGCTAGAATGTAGAAATAAAATCTTCTAAAATCAAGAGCATCACCTTTGAAACTTTAAAAGAGTTCCCATTAATTAGTGTAGTTTAGAGAGAGTAATTAATTCATTAGAAAAAAAGGTGTGGTTCCTACTTGCAAAAAAGGTGAAAATGGTGAGTTTTTTTTCTGGTTAGTAGGAGCCCTTTAAATGTTTTCTCTTTTATATATATATAGTAGATAGTAGATAGTAGATATTACTTCCTCCTACAATTCAATTCTACTCTATCATATTTCCATTATAATCCATTCAACTCCACTCTACCACTTTCCAAATAAAGAATCACAAATGTCCCTTTCGTCTTAATGACAACATGTTATTTACACAAATTGCCACTAAATGACCCACTAAATGACACAAATTGCTACTAAATAGTCCACTAACTCCACTCTATTTGTACTTTTATTAGTTGTTTAATTATTTCTTAATATTTGTGCAAAAATTAATATGGTAGAGTGGAGATGAAGGGAGGAAGTATTATATAATTTTTTATATATTTAGGTCATGCCACTTGTTGTGAATTTGATGCCTTGAATTTGTGTCGAAGACGAACTAAGTGAAAGCAAGAAGAAGAAACAACAAAGTAATACGAATTTGGTAATTACTTTGTTTAGGAAATTATTTAATAATTTTCTAGTAGTCTTCGTTTAGGAAATTTGGTAATTTTCTTAATTGTCTTTGTTTCCTAATTAGTCTAGGTCTCTTATTAAGCGTGGAATAAATCTATATAAAGACCCTTGTATTAGTCTAGATTAATCGAAGGAGGTGGAGATAATATTATTTGTGAGCACAATCTTATGAGAGTCGATTCGTGCGGTTCCCTTCGGAAGGAAGTTTCAGTTTGTTCCGGGCTCAAGTAGATTGATGTTCTTCAAAATTTGGAGATTGAAAGAGTCTGTTCGGATCTTGCTGGCCTCAAGATCGTTTGTCCTTCATCTCGGCAGAGTAGTCTCTTTTGTCTATTTGAGATTACTATATTTGTTGGTAGAATTGGGTACACTTTTGGCTCTTAGTAGCGCGTGTGTATCGGTCTATTGTTGTACTATTATCTCCACAATAGTGAAATTTGCTCTCCTTCCGGGTGGACGTAGCCAGTTATTTTACTGGTGAACCACGTATATATGTGTGTCATCTTTATTTGTTATTCGCTATATTTTGTTCTTATCACCCTAATCAACTAACTGTTTGGTAAAGGGACGCCTCCGTTACAACAATTGGTATCATAGCCCAAGGTTCAAACTTAGGTCTCTTCTGCTTCAGCATTGTGTTTTAGGGCGTTAATTTGGGTTTGTTGAATTATGGGTGAAAAGATGTTGGGAGCGAATATTTTGAAAGTTGACATGCTTTTGGGTTTGGTGAGTTTGTGTAAGGATGGTAGTGTTGGCACTAAGGTGGAGTTTATTTCTACACTGGTCAAGCTAATGGATCCTTCAAGACAAGCTACCAACATTTGTTTTTTCTCTTTAATGGGGAAATTTGTGCTCGAGGTGGAGCCTTGAGCGGCACGGTCCAGGGCTAAATGGACGCATGCCTAGTCCAGGGCTTATTGGATGGCAGACCCAGTCCAGGGTATATTGGATGGTTATAGGCTCAAGGTGGAGTCTATGGTGTTCTAGTGTGAGAGCTCATTTGCTGGAACATGGCAGATATAAGTCTACTTGTGAGTGACTTGTATAAGTGGTCGAATGGTTTGGAAGTCGTTTGTTAAATGCGATTGTCCGAGTCAAGCTCCGCTGGGTTCTTGAAAAAGAATTGTTTGGATCTCGAAAGGGGTCATCTGAAATTTCGACGGGAGTTTATTCTATGGAGTGTTTGGGTTGAACTTGTTAATCTAACTATTTGTACCTTTGATGGAGGTAATTTGTGCTCGCTTAGAATGTTGTTTTGGTTTTGACTTGAGTTTTGTTGCCTTGGTGTAGGCATGTTTGTAGTGGTCATGACACCTAGTATACTCAAGTGAGACATCTGTTTTGTTCGTGGCGTTGGTGTCCTTTTGGGCAATTTGGTACGACGGTACATTGGCCATGATTCTGTTTTGGAGGAGATTTTGTTTTGGAATCTTGTGTGTGTTGTTTTGGTACACCATTCCATCATTAGTGACATTGGTATCTCATATATTTGTGTTGACATTTGGTAGCTGTTATTCTCATAAGAGTGTGCTACGTTTGACCATCATTGTTGGTATGATGATATGTTGAAGACTTAGTACGTTTGGTAGTCGCAGCTTGCTACATTTGGTACTTTGTATATTTGGTCACATTTGTTGCACACTTGGTTCGTTTGTCCGTTTTGTGGGTTGTGTTCAAGTCAACGTGGAGACAACTGGGACAAGTAGTGACTTGAGAAATGATCCTGTTGAAGCTGCTTTTGGTTCTTCTTGGTTTAGTTCGTGTTTGGGTAATTCAAGTCAAGGTGGAGATTGTTGTGAATTTGATGCCTTGAATTTGTGTCGAAGACGAACTAAGTGAAAGCAAGAAGAAGAAACAACAAAGTATTACGAATTTGGTAATTACTTTGTTTAGGAAATTATTTAATAATTTTCTAGTAGTCTTTGTTTAGGAAATTTGGTAATTTTCTTAATTGTCTTTGTTTCCTAATTAGTCTAGGTCTCTTATTAAGGGTGGAATAAATCTATATAAAGACCCTTGTATTAGTCTAGATTAATAGAAGGAGGTGGAGATAATATTATTTGTGAGCACAATCTTATGAGAGTCGATTCGTGCGGTTCCCTTCGGAAGGAAGTTTCAGTTTGTTCCGGGCTCAAGTAGATTGGTGTTCTTCTGAATTTGGAGATTGAAAGAGTCTGTTCGGATCTTGCTGGCCTCAAGATCGTTTGTCCTTCATCTCGACAGAGTAGTCTCTTTTGTCTATTTGAGATTACTATATTTGTTTGTAGAATTGGGTACACTTTTGGCTCTTAGTAGCGCGTGTGTATCGGTCTATTGTTGTACTATTATCTCCACAATAGTGAAATTTGCTCTCCTTCCGGGTGGACGTAGCCAGTTATTTTACTGGTGAACCACGTATATATGTGTGTCATCTTTATTTGTTATTCGCTATATTTTGTTCTTATCACCCTAATCAACTAACCGTCGGGTAACGGGACGCCTCCGTTACAACACCACTGTTACCCGTTGATTTCCGGTTTATATATTTAATATTATATTAGATAAGTTTCATTACTAGTAATAAATTTTGGTTCAACAAAACTAAGATTCCTTGGGATTTTTTGGGGTTTGGTGTAGCATTTGCTATATCAAAGGACAACATGGGTATGTCCTCTGCTATGAGTTAGGTATGCCGTATGGGTACACCGAGAAAACACGGGTACGAGCATGAGGCTATAGGACCTACTCGTCACCATCTCTTAGCACAAATCCTTCATATTTAGGACGGTTCACAAAGTATGGGAGATTAGTTATGAGTTTTCGATCTTCATGGTGCCCGAAGTTACTGTGCTTTTTCTTTTCTCAAACAGTTGCCATCTAGTAGTTAGGACTTTAGGGGTTTCCAGTGACCCTTTGTTAACAAGTCTCATTGAAGCCAGGCAGGATCAGGTTGTCTCTCACAAAGAGGCAAGGATTTCCACCCGCCTTTTGGTGAGAGACAACCCGACCCATCTTTATTGAAGACGGATATACCCGTAGTCAATGAGAATTTGTGTTATTTGTATCGTAACCGGTTAAATATAGTTTATCAGTGTAAAAAGAAGAACTACTACTCCTAATTCTTAGTATTATGTACCCAGTCATTTACCAAGCATTGCCAATTAATATATTCTATCTTTAACTCAATGCATATACCACACCCACCATAATTGGCTAAGCATGAGTAGTTTGATCACTTCACCATCCACATAGCCATAATCGTTATCCTAAATATGTATTTTGTCATTTGTGCACAAAAATATCCATTTGAAATTTCGGGCATGATGGAGGACGCTAATTACACAATCCCGAAATTGATTGACAATGAAATTTAACTGACTTAACACTTTAATTTTAGCAATTACGATTCCACTCAGTTGCATTGTTGTATAAGTAGAATTTTTTTCTCTAAAATATGGAATTTCGTTTCACCATATTTCAATGCAAAACAACTTTATGATATGTTTGGGAACCTTAAATTGGAATTGAGTTTCGCAATTGAAATATTTCGAGCGTTTGGGAATCCTTAAAATTTGAAATTGGAATTGGATTCAATTCCTTATCAATTACGGAGTACAACTTAGTTAAAATTTGGGACTCTCAAAATTCTATCGTATAGTAAGAAATTGGGGAATTGAGTAGAGAAAGCTTGTGAAGGAAGCGAGAGAAGAGAGAGGAGAGAGAAGTAGTATGACGAGGGAAGAAGTTATGGCGACGAGCTTGATTGTGATTGATTCTGCATATTTTGCAATACTCGTATTCTTCGCTCTTCTTCTTTTTCTCTCGCTTCATCTTCTCCGTTGTTGTTACTTTCTTCTGCACTTCGCTTCTTACGCTTCTAAATTCTCGTTAAGCCGCCACTGTTTACAGAGATTAAATCGATCAAATTTTGGGACGGATCAAATACAAGAGATAGGACAAAAAAAAGATTATGGGTACTAGAGATGGAAGTGGACACGTGGGCCAGCACGGCAAAGCACGACCCACGACCCATTTTAGTACGACACGGAGTTGGCACGATCCAGCACGACACGGCACGCTATGGGCCGTGCGCCGTGCCTGAGCCGAAGTTTTAGAAAAAAGACCGTGCCTAGGCACGACATGCTCAAAATATAAAAAAAATTGAGTTAAAGTGGAGTATCTGGTAAGGCACGCTCAAGCACGGCACGGCAAGACACGACACGCATGGGTCGTGGGCCGTGCCTGGGCCGCCATTTTCATTTGACTTGCACGGCACGGCACGACACGAAGCCCACTTTCATGGGCCTGGGTCGTGCCATTTTCTTCTCAAAGCACGGTGGGCCGGCACGAGGCATGGCTCGGCACGACCCACTTCCATCACTAATATTGGGTACTAGGAAAATAATTTGTTACTCTTAAAATGAATATACTTGTCTTAAACAATTGTTCGGCCTTTGCACTTATTGGTTAAATTAGAGTTGCCTTTCTTTTTCTTCTTTTCTTCTTTTATTCTCATTTATTTTCTGTCTATATTTCTATATTTTGACCTTTAAGTGTCTTTAAAACTATAATAAAATGTCATATTACACTTCTATATTTAGATTTTACTATTTACAAAATTATATTTTCAGTAAAACAATCAACTTTAATGCATTGAAAATGTGGTCAAACTATAACATTGAAGACCGTGCAGACATTGTGGATATATGGTTGGTGAGCGCCGAGGGAGGTTTGGACGGCTGGATTTTCGAGGTATCTAGGTGAAAGTGGCGGGAAGGGGTGACGTCATTGTGGCATTTGTGGGTCTATGGTTGGTAGTCTTGGTGATATTATAGGCTGGGAGCAAGCTGCTTTTGTAAAAGATAAAGACCTTTTTTATAACACTGCCCTTGCTCATGAGCTAACTGCTAAGTACCTACGGGCAAGAATCAATCCTCATTGCCTTTTAAAAGTGGATATCAAAAAGGCTTTTGACTCAGTAAGTTGGAGCTTTCTTAGGAGTTGTCTTACTCTTTATGGTTACCCTATTAAATTTGTCAACTGGGTTATGGAGTGTGTCTCTACTCCCTACTTCTCTTTGTTGGTCAATGGCAATGTTGAGGGATATTTTAAGGGTAAGATAGGGCTTCGTCAAGGTGACCCCCTTTCTCCTTATATTTTTGTTCTTTGCATGAAAGTCTTTGTAACACCCATAAAATCCGTCAATAAAATAAATAAGAAATTTAAAAATAATAATAATAAAGTATCAATAAGAGATAAAATGGAAAATTTGGTAATAATACAATTACCGCTAGTCGCTTAATTTAATAATAAATATCATCGTCAAACATTAAGGATAAATAATAATAAAATGCATTCAAATTCACCCATGATAAAATGAGAAAAGAACATATATAATCCTTGTGTCAATAATTGGTAAAATCATATTGCATTTGGAAGTTGTATAAAACACCGTCGCGTGCATCATTTTTCGTCGCGCAAAACCCGTCTCAACGCCACCTAGGCGAGATTGCAAGCAGCCATAATAACTCCTTTGGACAACCCTAAGCTTGCCAAGAAAATGGACCAATGCATGAGACTCTCATGCTTCCCCTTTGTCCCCCATGCTCATGTCACTCCCCCTTCCCTATGCCTCCTTTTTATTTTTCCAACCCTCCTCTTCAACACTACATTTAATAACATACAACTTTCCTATTAGATTTTCATTCAAAACAAAACAACAACAACAACAACAACAACAACAACAACAAAAATATAGAAAGAGGGAGAGCAAGGAAGAAACCAAAAGAAGGAGAAGAAGAAGAAGAAAGCTAGGAGAAGGATCTTACCTAAACACCAAGTTTTTCACCTTGTAAGGACTAAAACACTACACTTTACTGATTTTATTCTCATTCACCACTTAATCATGAGTAAAACAAATCCTAAAACGAACTATAAGAGTCTCCATTCATGCATGCATGAACCTAAGCACGTAATAATCATCAAAGTGTCAAATCCGGAGGTTGATTATGAACAGAAGATAAATCGGACTTAAACTTGTTATTTTAGTGTGAAACAAATATATGTAGTATCTCTGAATGTCTATAACTCGTATACAAAATTTTGTTAGATTCGCATGTGTCGTTTGTAAATGAAAAATCATACATTAAAACGTGATTATGGACAAACCGAATCTGCATGTCCCAATGTTTGAGTCTTAAAATGTAACTTAAAGGCTTAATGAAGACAAAAAATTTTAACACAATAAACTTCAATGAATATATAGCATTTTAGGCTCTGGAATCAACTCATTTCATTCTTTTAAGACGGATTTATGCATTTTTACTTTTGTCGTATCGAAATCCGGCACATTCGGGAAAAACATGATTTTGGGTATCTTAAACTCAGTTTTAGACTTCAACCTAGAAGGACTTAAAGTTAGTAGACTCATAAAAGAATCTACACAAACTAACCACGCCTTAAAATTTGATGTTTTTAATTTATTATGATTTTTATAATTTCGTTTTATAACCTGAAAAAACGAAATTAATGAGTGTAATAGTTTTACTAGTGAAAACTTGTCATCTTCATAAAAGGCTTTTGAAATTATACTTACTAACATTTTTAACATCCCAGCTTTTAATATGTTAAACTACTAGAAATGTAGAGCACTTTAGACTTTTGAATCTTGGCGTTACAATTTGTTAAAAACATTTCCCACCTAATAACATATTAAAACTCGTTTTTGGACAGGTTTTGTTAAACTGTAAATTAGTACAACTTAGAGATTTTTGTAGGCTTTGACCATCTAATTATTAAAGTTAGAGGACATCTCAAGGAATCCAACTCCACCAACCACTTATCAAAATGATTAGTAACGAGAGAGATATGACAGCTTAAAGTGTCTGTTTCCGACTGAAAAATCGTGAAGGATAGTTAGGTTAATATAACTTGCTTAATCTCATTGCATGTATGTTTATTGACTAAACCAAACAATAAATGAATTAATAAATCAATAGTTTAGACCCCGTGCATAAATGAACGGCATATAGAAATATTTTATGTCTAATAAACTATTTGGATAATAGTGGGATCTCATTAGTTGTACATTTTTCTTATCATTGCATTTTGCTTTGAACCTACAAAGTTGAAACTGAAAAGTAATAATTAAGAAAATTGAGTAGCGTGTTGAAATGTATTTTAAGGAAAATATTTTTATATCACAAAGCTAGTGATCCCAATTCAAATTTTTTCTCAAATTTTTGTCACAAAAGTAATAAAAACTGTTTATAATTTTATTTTATACGTAGTATGAGTCAAGTCATTCTCAAATAATAGTGTTAATAAAATTTTATTTATAGTTTAATTAAATTATTATAGGTTAGAAGTTAGTAAAAATAATCTAACTTGATGAAAAGATTATTTTTATTGAAAAAATAACAATTAAATGGAATAAATTAATATCAATATAAATTTCCTTATTTAGTTAGTGTACTTAACTGTTATTAGCTACCTTATTTAAAAAGATGCTTTTTGGAGGGAAAATTTTTGAGACCTCTTATTCTTTTAGTAGTAGGGGGATTCATATACATTCTGGTCTTATGCTAAATCATATTTATAGACTATAGAGCGGGATGAGTTAGTTAACGGAACTTAACATAATAAAAACTGTATAATCCAAGTAATGTAAAACAAGAAAGTTAAGAACCGACTTGGATGCATTAGTAATCGATATTTTATACATATTGTAGACTCTGAATTTGTAGAAGAGGCGTTGTAACCGCTCCCTTAAGCAACCTTGTGAGGTAAGGGAAAACACTAATCCATACACTATTCTTGAACTATTGAGTACTGTTCCGAATGTTGTAATATTAAATATGCTTGTAATGATTGTTTTTATTAGTTGGAATTATTGTGATGAAATGAATATTGAAGATGATTGATGTTGTCCAATCTCTTGAAAATGAAATCGTGTTTGAAATGAAATAAAGGACTTATCGTGAATTTGGAAACGGGTGGCTTGGGTTTGTTGCATTAAAATTTAAACTAATATTAAACCCGTTTAAGATGCACCCGTTTAAGATGCACGTGTATACTTTATAAGAATTGCTACTATAAAAAATGTAAATATTCAAGATTAGTTATATAATAATTAATTGTCTACTTCTAAATTTAATTGTTTTTTGAAATAAATATTAAAGTGAATCAATAAAATCACCTCTCGTTTTTGTTTTACAATTTTAATTTGCAAGTGTAATAATTTTGCTATAAATTCATATTTTAGATATTAAGTTAGAATTATAAATTTTATATTAACATAAATAATGCGTTAGGATCAATTAACTAAGTACGATGTGTCATTTTGTAAGCTAAATTAGGGTTTTTACTGTGTGTAGTTACTTGAGCGGCTTCAAAAAGCTTGCTTGTATAAGATGAAATAAAATAATTTGGATAAAAATTACCACGAAACTAGTTTTAACCCCGTGAAAAATTGCAGGGGATGTTTTTATGAAATAAAAATAGTAAAGATATTATTAATATACAAAATATAATTGGGTGAAATTTATGAAATTAACCAAATATATTTTAAAAACAATAAGTCTTGTGTAAGGCGCATTTACACTAAATTAGTGTAAAATGACCTCATTTTACTTATTGAGAGATTAAATAAGTAGGCATCTGCAGCATTAAGTGCCTCAAGTTGTTTCCTTAGCTCGTCTAAGTCGTCAGCCGAGTCAGCACTTTTTGTATCTTGTTCCGACACAGGTGTAGCTATGTAGGTATCTACAGTCGGGAGCTCGTGAACCAGACCTTCTGGAAGAGAATCTGAAAGTATCCAACAATGGTCGAGGATAAAGTAATTGACAATTCAAATTTTGCTATTAAGTTTAAAAATGAAAAAGTAAAACACAATAGAAAGGAAAAGCTCTATCAATTTAATTGTTGGCTATTACCTGTAATTTGGCTAGTGGATCCTTCTGCATACTGTCATCATCGACATTGAACGAACGGGGAAATCAAATGCGTAAATTTTAAAAAAAACGCACCAGTTGAAAATTATAAATAAAAGGGGTGTTACGGGACTAAAGCCTGATAAACGAACACAAATTTCATCTAAAAATTCTCTGGACAATAAATTCATCGTCAACCCACCAGACATACGCATTTAATTAAATAATCTTGTAATTGTCTGTATGCTTTGTCTAATGCTTGGTAAGTTATTGTTAGACAGTCATACAGGAGATCCACTGAAGAGCACAAATTGTCATGAGGTTAACCCATATTACCTGAAAAATAAAGAACACAAATTCTCATGAGATGAACAGGTTCTCATGAGGAATGCAACTTTTACTACTATGAGACCGTCTCTTTAGAGACCAACTGTTGGAAGAGAGAATTATGTCAATACTTCCCATGAAGATATGTTATAGAGAAAGTTACCTACCTAATATTCCATTCATTGTCATCATGAAGTGGACCTTCTGGTTCCAACAGTGCTTCTGCCTCCATCTTGGCCTTGGCTGCAGCATCCTTTCAGGTTTCGCTAACATGTACTCCTTCTGCAATGGCAGACAACATTCACAGCACGAAACATACAAGTTGAATAGATCGATCCACCAAACACACAATCATTACAATACCTGTCTTTTCAAGCAAGCTGAGTTTTGACATTGCAGATTGGGTTTCATTTCCATAGTAGAAAAATAGTCTTTCAAAGCATTATAACCATGTCGTATAAAGCAGCGAAGTATAAGCAATGTTATAGGTCAAAGTGCAATTACTTCTGACAATTTAAAGAGTGCAAAGTCTCACACGAGTTGCTCATGATAATATTATCACCAAATTGAACCTTATTATATATAAATGGGATAATTATTGTTTGAGTTAAGGGAGTATAGGAGTAGGGGTTATCGATATATAAAATAGTCCTTCAAAGCATTTATATGACTTGATGACTTATTAATGTTTTGATATCAGTTGTACTTATTTTATCATATATGGTAAGATTTGTAACCATTTTTTTATTAGTATCCAATTTTATGGTATACATACACATTTTATTACTTTTTGTACCATTTTTTGATTAATTTATATTTAGTCTCTCAATAAGTAAAATGAGGTCATTTTACATTAATTTAGTGTAAATGTGCCTTACACAAGACTTATTGTTTTTAAAATATATTTGGCTAATTTCATAAATTTCACCCAATTATATTATGTATATTAATAATATCTTTACTATTTTTATTTCATAAAAACATACCCGTGCAATTTTTCACGTGGTTATTTTTCACGGGGTTAAAACAAGTTTCGTGGTAATTTTTATCCAAATTATTTTATTTCATCTTATACAAGCAAGCTTTTTGAAGCCGCTCAAGTAACTACACACAGTAAAAACCCTAATTTAGCTTACAAAATGACACATCGTACTTAGCTAATTGATCCTAACGCATTATTTATGTTAATATAAAATTTATAATTCTAACTTAATATCTAAAATATGACTTTATAGCACAATTATTACATTTGCAAATTAAAATTGTCAAACAAAAACGAGGGGTGATTTTATTGATTCACTTTAATATTTATTTCAAAAAACAATTAAATTTAGAAGTAGACAATTAATAATTATATAACTAATCTTGAATATTTACATTTTTTATAGTAGCAATTCTTATAAAGTATACCCGTGCATCTTAAACGAGTTTAAGATTAGTTTAAATTTTAATGCGACAAACCCAAGTCACCCAGTTGCCAAATTCACAAACATTCGCGGACAATCTAGAAGACCAGTTACATTTTACTCTCAAGCAGAAAGGTATATAAGACAACAACTCTCAAATATTAATAACAGTCACATTCTAATAATCAAAATTCAATTCAATTTCTCTCTCTTTCTCCCCCACTCCCTCAACAACACTCTCAACAACAACAAAAAAACAACAACAAAAAAACAACAATTCAGGTGAAAGGTCAACAAATCAAACATGGAGTTTTCTGAGATTAATGTTGATTTTGTTGTAAGTCTTCCCTTTTTCTTTCTTTTAATTCTTTTTTTTTTGGGGACTTTTTTGGTGTTTTAATCTCTGTTTTAATTGAATTTGTATGTCTTTGTTTCATTTTCAGGTGTAGGAAATTTCAGAGACTAATATATATATTTTTTTTTCATAAAAGCTAGGAGTCTAATATATAATAATAATAATGGGCATGATAACAAATAAGACTCGATCCTAATCTTTCCTACAAAGGACTGCAATCCCCTCCTAAGCAAAACCTATACAACCCAAATCAAACTCCTTGCTTAGCTAATACATAAAACTGAATTTGCAGACTAAGGATAAAGGCGTTGCAGCTTTGCCTTTGAAGATACGACTATTCCGCTATCTCCAAATAGCATAGATAGCACCCACTAAAGCAGCTCTTCTTAGACAATTCGTAATAGTAGCTCCTCTATTATACCTCTTAAACCATTGTAAACAAAGACCAAGCCTAAGAAGCAAGTAGCTAATGGAAAGTCAGAAACTCACTTTTGTTAAACCTCAGCAGAAAACGTGCATTTGAAGAACAGATGGCCTTGCTCTCCAAAGAGCACTCATACATGGCGCATCTATTAACCCAACAGAAACCACGACTCATAAGATTATCAATGGTGGCCAAAGTATTTCTTTGTTTAATCTTTCAGGTAAAAGAAATTTCAGAAAATAATATTGTTGCTGCGGTAAGTCTTCCTTATTTTTTTTTGTAATTTCTTTTTTTTTTTTTGAGTTTTTTTAATGTTTTAATCTCTGGGTTTAATTATTTTGTATTTCTTTGTTTAATTTTCAACTGAAGGATTTCAGAGACTAATATTGATGCTACTGCAAGTTTCTTTTTTTTTTTTTTTTTTTGAGTTTTTAGGTGTTTTAATCTTCGGTTTTATTAAAATTGTATTTCTTTGTTTAATCTTTCAGATGAAAGAAATTTTAGAGACGAGTATTAATGCTTCTGTAAGTCTTCCTTTTTTTCTTTGAATTTTTTTTTGAGTTTTTTTGGTGATTTAATTTCTGGGGTTAATTATTTTGTATTTCTTTGTTTAATTTTCAGGTGAAGGAAATATCAGAGACTCATATTGATGCTACTGTAAATTTATTTTTATATTTTTATATTTTTTAGTTTTTTGGTGTTTTAATCTTCGGTTTTATTGAAGTTGTATTTCTTTGTTTGATTTTTCAGGTGAATGAAATTTTAGAGACGAGTATTGATGCTTTTGTAAGTCTTTCTTTTTTACTTTGACTTTTTTTGGTGTTTTAATCTCTGGGATTAATTATTTTGTATTTCTTTGTTTAATCTTTTAGTTGAAGGAAATTTCAGAGACTAATATTGTTGCTGATAGAAGTCTTCCTTATTTATTTTTCTTTCTCTTTTTTTTTGAGTTTTTTTGGTGATTTAATCTCTGGGTTTAATTATTTTGTATTTCTTTGTTTAATTTTTAAGTGAAGAAAATTTCAGAGACTAATAATGATGCTACTTCAAGTTTTTTTTTTTTTGAATTTTTTGGTGTTTTAATTTTCAGTTTTATTGAAGTTGTATTTCTTTGTTTAAACTTTCAGGTGAAGAAAATTTTAGAGACGAGTATTGATGCTTCTGTAATTCTTCCTTTTTTTCTTTGAGTTTTTTTTTGAGTTTTTTTTGGTGTTTTAATCTTTGGGTTTAATTATTTTTTATTTCTTTGTATAATCTTTCAGGTGAAGGAAATTTCATAGACTAATATTGTTGCTGCTGTAAGCCTTCCTTGTTTTTTTTTTAAATTCTTTTTATTTTGAGTTTTTTTGGTGTTTTAATTTCTAGGTTTAATTATTTTGTACTCCCTCCTATCCAAACGAACGTACCCGTGGGCCCGGGCACAAGTTTTAAGGAGAAGCTACTTTTTAGACTTTTGTGGGGGTATTTTTGGAACTTTACTTAATATTAGTAATCTACCATTAAATAAAGCAAATACCATAAACCTCATTAACATTAATGATTCCCACCAAAAAAGTGGGAAAGTTTTGAAATTTTACACAATTTCTGAAATTTACACGTGGGATCCCCCAAAGTGAAAATTTCAAACTTACATTAAGAGTTACATAACCAAAGTGAAATTTTGGAGGCTAAATTTAAACTTACCTCCAAATTAATTACAAATTCTAAGGTAGTTTAAGTACAATAAATACTCCATGTTACATTAAATTACCTCACTACATTTAATACCCTCTTTATCTAATTTTCCCTTCATGGAAAATGATTCCTCCATAAATGCTTCAATTCCTCCATAAATGATCTCATAACTGCAACATTAAATTCTTCTTTCCATTAATAACTGCTTCTTCATATGGGAAAGGGAAGCCTAACGACAAATGAAAAGGACGGGATGACACATTTTATTCTTGCAAACTCGATTAATGGTGAGCCTGGCCATGGTATCAACAGCGAAGCAGCAAGCAGATGGGGTGTGACCCGAAAAACAGTATGGAAATGGTGGGGACGAGCAAAGATGAAGATGGCTTTAGGTGAGCCTATCCACTTACCATCACATAAAATGGGAAACACAAACAGACCAAGAGTCATAATAGACAAAGAAGCGATAAAGGCACTTCCCAAAAAGAAGAGGGGAACCATGGAAAAACTCGCAAAACATTTAAATGTCGGTTATGGTACGGTGCAAAGATGGGTTAAAGCAGGTGAAATCAAGAAACACACAAATGCATTACATCCATCATTAACAGAGGCCAACAAATTTCGACGACTTATATTTTCACTTAATGCAATATTTCTAGACGACAATGATTTAAACTTCAAGTTTAAAGACATGTCAAATCATGTTCACATCAACGAGAAGTGGTTTTATCTTACAAACACTTCTGACACGTATTATGTATTAGCTGAGGAAGAAGAACCATACCGATCTACTCAATCAAAGAGGTTCATTACCAAGGTAATGTTCATGTGCGTCGTATGAAGGTCAATACTTGGCAGTGACGGTGAAGTCATTTTTCGATGAAAAAATAGGGATTTTCCCTTTCACTGAGCAGGTGCCAGCACAAAGAAACAGCAAGCACAGGGCAGCGGCGGTTGTCGTCACAAAATCGATAGAATCTGTGACGAAAGAGGTCACTAAATCTTGTCTTATAAACAAGATCATACCACAAATCAAAGAAAAGTGGCCTACGAATGCAAGCAAGACCATAACAATTCAACAAGACAATGCTAGGCCACACATAAAAATGAAGACCCAGATTTTAGAGCTGCTGCAGACTCAGACGGCTTTAACATTCAACTAGTATTTCAACCACCAAATAGTCCTGACTTGAATATTAACGATCTGGGTTTTTTTAGGGCTATACAGTCTTTGCAGAATGAAGACCCATCAAGCAACATAGATGAGTTAGTGGCGTCGATGGAGAATGCTTTTAAGGTACATCTTCCAAGTAAATTGAATGACAAATTTCTAACTTTGCAATGTGTTATGACAGAAATCTTTAAGTGCAAAGGTCATAACAATTTCCAAATTCCACACATGAAAAAAGGGGTACTCCAAAGATAAGGAAGGCTTCCAATCAACTTAATGGTTGATGAAAATTTGGTGAAAGAAGGTGTTACTTACTTAGTGGAACATGGGTTTCAAGCAGAAATTCAAACACTGATTCATCAGTTGGCTTACAACTTAGAGGATTGAAACTTTGACGAATATCAGTTTAAGTTTGATATGATATTCATTTTCATAACAGCAGCACTTCAATAAGTTTTTGGAAATCGTTTTGTTGGTCATGTTTATGAGGTAAACATAGTCACTTCTTTTTGCTGAAATGTTTACATCCTAAACATATAACTAATGCAATGTGTGCTAATTAAGACTTTGTCGTTGGTATTATTGTTATGTTTATGTTTACATCTAAGCATGTAATGAATGTTATGTATAGTAGTTAAGACTTGGTGGTTGAAATGAATGTTATGTTTATGTTTACATCATAGGAATGAAATGATTAGAAAATCATCATTGTAAGTAGCGGCCTAACAACTCTCAGGAGAAATACTCCTCATCATTGAGTTGTTTTGTTGCCTCCATCTATCAACATAAGCGTAGAGTGGCATTCAAAACATGTTATTTTGAGCCTCCATCTATATACTTATGTTGGGGTGGCACCAAAACACGACCCTTAGCCGAAACTTCATCAGGCCGTCTTATTGGAGTAGCATCATTCATATCCGACATCTCTCAACCAAAGCATCATCGACATAACACACAAAAGCAAGGCCACTATATCAGACCACCAATAACCAATTTAGAATGACCATCAGATCAAACTTATCATATCATAGTTATCAGAAACAGAACCAACAACAATTAACATCCTCAAACAATCAGAATGACCATGACAGCACCGCCAACACCAACACCAACACCAACAACAACAACAACAACAAAATCACAGTAGTAAAACGTCATCATAAACAACAATATTGATACTAAATTAAGACGTGAGTAATGATATCCATACCAAACACCATGACACTAGTTATACTGCCTCATAGAGTAAGGGCCATTCTGTTTTTTTAAGACAGGTAACATCGTACACATGAAGTCCCATTGTTCACGATCCCGTTTTTCTTTGAAGCTGATGTCCTCATCATCCACCTTAAGGGAAGAAGTTGCCTAATTGTCATCATCCTTGCCTGAAATGTCCAACCCGTCATACCCTTCATAAGAATCAGCCACAATAATATCCTTTGGAGACCCACTAAATCTGTCACCATCAACATGATGAGGCAGATGATTCCTCAAACAATCAGAAAGAGGAACACCATGTTTAGACGCCATTTTAGATTCCTCATCAACGACAGGATCAGGAATATGAACGGTCGAAGAATCAGAATGAGGAACATCATTTCTCGACGCCATCTTAGAATCAGAATGAGAAACACAGTATTTACAAGCTTCAAGATCAATATTTTTGCGACACTCACACAAATTACCATTTCCTAATTTTGTAGATCTAGGGTTTTTGTTCATGTTTTTTTTGTAAAATCAGATTTGGGGAAATTAGATATGTGAAAGACAATAAGTTAAGATGTTGGCATGTGAATACTTTTGTGAGATTGAGAGAAGATGGATGAAAGAAGACGGATGAAGGAGAGAAGAGAGAAGACGGACGAATCAAAGAAGACTGATGAAAGGCTTGAGAGAAGACGGACGAACAAATGATTTAGGGTTAGGGTTTTCATTTAATTAGTTGGGTTAGGTTAAGGAAATAATTTAGTGTTTAGAGTTAAAATGGGATGGGTTTATATAATTTGGGTAAGATAATGGGGTTGTTTAATGTGTTATTACCAATGGCATAAGTGTAATAAAAAGAAATTTAAGAGGATACATTTGTCAATTTTTTTACCAAATAAGGAAGGGGAACATTGGATTGGATAGTTCGAAAAAGGAAAGTGGGTACGTTCGTTTGGATAGGAGGGAGTATTTCTTTGTTTAATCTTTCAGGTGAAGGAAATTTCAGAGTAATATTGTTTCTGCTGTAAGTAGACCTGGCAAATGGGTCAAACGGGTCGGGTTTGGGTCGGGTCGATATGGGTCGGGTCATCTCGGGTTTGCTCAATCTTTTGGGTCGGGTCGGGTCGCTTTCGGGTTTGGGTCAGTTTCGGGTTTGGGTCACTTCGGGTCTGGGCCATTTCGGGTCTGGGTCATTTTGGATCGGGTTATTTTAAATTCATATCCGATTTATTTAGGCCATTTTCACGTCAAAATGATCAAGTTAGTTTTCGAGTCAAGCCCGTGTCGAGGCAAACTGGCACGGGCCGACTTGGACCAAGCCGAGCTTGAGCTGCATGTGGGCCGTCTCGTTTCATTATCACCCCTAATCACAATAAATTGGGTCATTTAGGATCATTTCAAATCGGGTCGTGTGTAGGTCGCTGGTTTCGGGTCGGGTTATTTTGGGTCGGGTCTCTTTCGGGTCAGTCAAGGTTCGGGTCGGGTCTGGGTCGGGTCGGGTCAATTCGGGTTTCGGGTCATCCTCGGGTCAGGCAATTCTGAGTCGCTTTCGGGTCTCGGGTCAGCCTTATCGGGTCGGGTTATTCGGGTCGGGTCAGTTTTGCCAGGTCTAGCTGTAAGTCTTCCTAGTTTTTTTTTTTAATCTTTTTTTTTTTTTAGTTTGTTTAATGTTTTAATCTCTGGGTTTAATTATTTTGTATTTCTTTGTTTAATTTTCAGCTGAATAAAATTTCAGAGACTAATATTGATGCTACTGCAAGATCTTTTTTTTTTTTTTAGTTTTTTGGTGTTTAAATCTTCGGTTTTATTGAAGTTGTATTTCCTTTTTTAATTTTTCAGGTGAAGGAAATTTTAGAGACGAGTATTGATGCTTATGTAAGTCTTCCTTTTTTTCTTTGAATTTTTTTCTTTTAGATTTTTTGGTGTTTTAATCTCTGAGATTACTTATTTTGCATTTCTTTGTTTAATTTTTCAGGTGAAGGAAATTTCAGAGACTTTTATTGTTGCTGCTGTAAGTCTTCCTTGTTTTTTTTTTAATTTATTTATTTTTTTGAATTTTTTTGGTGATTTAATCTATGGGTTTAATTATTTTGTATTTCTTTGTTTAATTTCAGGTGAAAGAAATTTCAGAGACTAATATTGATGCTACTGCAAGTTTTTTTTTTTCTTTTTCTCTTGAGTTTTTCGGTGTTTCAATTTTCGGTTTTATTGAAGTTGTATATCTTTGTTTAATCTTTCAGATGAAGGAAATTTTAGTGACGAGTATTGATGCTTCTGTAAGTCTTCCTTTTTTTCTTTGAATGATGATTTGGTTACATGTGATGATTTGGTACTCATGTATTGCATTTAATGTGGTTTGATGATGTTTAAGGTTCGTAAGAATGATTGGGTAGTAATTGAATTTGATTGTTGTTGTTGATTGTTGGTTTTCGTGACTTGGGTGCCCCAGCCGGCCCATCGGCCGCCGGCCCCATGACCGGCTGGGAGTCCCCTAATTGTTGTTGGTTGAATTTAATGGATTTTGAGCATATGCGTGCCCCAGCCAGGTGGCTGGCTGCCGCCTAGCCGGCTGGGAGCCTCTCCATGTTCATTTGTCGACTTGTTCATGTTGTTCTGCGTGCCTAAGCCGGTCCACCGGTTGGGAGCCTCATTCCCCTTTCCTTCTTTCTTTTCTCGGTTGACCTATGATCCTAGCCGGGTAGCCGGCCGCCGGTCACACCCACCGGCTGGGAGTCCTTGTGATGTTGTTATTGTTGTTTGGTGTGTCGTGGTGTCCAGCCGGGTACCCGGCCGCCGGTCCCCATGACCAGATGGGACCCCTTGTACCATTTTTCTCATTTCTTTTTCACTTGTCTTCACATGTATTAGTTTGTATGGTTTGTTTATCTTATAAACTTACGTAATAACATTAAATATTCATGTTTAGAATATATGATATCTCACATGCTTATATCAAATGTTTTGTGACGGATTTTTATATGTCCCCTCTTGAGTCGGTTTTACCTTATGTATTTGATCTGAGCACTACTCGTGAGTGCTTTGAACTCTCATTTCTCGGCTACACTCTTATCCTCGTTAGACTGGAATGTCGGAGCGATGAGGCGTATCCTTGATGCTTGTATGCATGTTTTAGTTGGGATATGACGACGTTGTTATGAGGTGGACGCAATGCGTTGATCGACCCGGCCGTCAAATGTTGTATCCTTACGAGGTGGTGTCATTGCATGTAGCGTACTAGCTTGACTTTTGACTATAGATCTATTTCCGCCTCTTTCGTGTGGTTTAGCCGAATTTGGGGTACTCGACGTCCATTGTATTGATCGAGTCTTGGATGTGGAACGTCATACCACATGTTGAATCGGGAAACGTCTTATCCCGAGAGTCTGGCCAAGTTTAGACTAGGACCGTATTATTATCATCGTCCTACCGAGAGGATTAGAGTATCGTGTGTGCGAAACGTCTTATCGTACACGGTTCAGGGGAACGTCTTACCACGTCTTACCCCGTGGACATGTTTGTCTAGGTCATGAGTATACGAAACGTCTTATCGTATATGGTTCAGGAAACGTCTTATCCCATGGACTTCCATTGATTTGTCTTGCTATTGTACATGAAGCTAGTGCGTGTCATTTACCGTGAGAGTGTGTATGCTTATGTTTGATCGTATGATGGATTGTATACTCGATTGATTTGGATGACTATGATTGGTTTGTATGTCGAGTCTCAAACCTTCTCAAGCATATGTCGCTAATGTTGAGATGCAAGCCCTTAGTGTCCTATATGTTTGCAAGGGGAGTCTTTCCCGAGTCTTGTATTTCATGATGATGATGGATGATGGTTTTCTTTACTCGTATATTGTTATTATCATAATGTTATTCTCACATCCGGCATGATATATATGTTTGCATGATGACACATGATTACATGCTTGTTTATGTGTGTTTTGATGTGATATGGCTGGGAGAACCCTGAGTTACTCCCCACCGACGGTGACATTCATTTTTAATGAATGAATAGGTTGCAGGTTGGTGTTTGCATGGGATTGTGGCGAGTGAGCTAGCGAGCGTTGTTCTTACAGCGATTCACCCTTATCGTGTAGTTTATGTTAGTTTAGTATATTAACTGCGTTTTATCAAGGGATCGATGTCCCTTGTATTTATTTAAGATACAATTTGTATAAACGATTTATTAAATTAAGTTTTGGTTTTATATTATAGTGACATTCGCGGTTTCCTTTTAAAGTTTCCAAAAACTCGTGTTTTCCGCTGCAAATCTATGTGTTTACTTTACTGCGAAATCGCAGGGTGTCACATTTGGTATCAGAGCTATAACGCTCCCGACGCACATTCATGCACCCCAACCTGTAAATAACTTGACCAATGAATAATGAATGAGAGATGGGTAGACTTAAGGACCTAAGGTGGTAGTCTTTAGTGTACTTGATGTTTGTTAGGTTCCAACTTGTTTGTTGATTGTGTTGAGTTATGTTACCCTTGTTTGTATATTCCATCTTGAGGTAAACCGTGTGCTGGCAAGAAGAAGTACCCTTTGTCGAAGGTTGAAGATTGACGAACCTATTTGAAGTGTATTTCTTCCTCATCGATGATTTCTCTTGTCCATAATGTATCTTGCCCTCTTCCTTCTATCTAAGTACTTCCTTATCTTCTAACTTTTTTATCCCCTTGGAAATTACTTTTGTTACTTTCCTCCTTCTTACCCTTTTGTTTGTGGTATATTATACTTGTTTGGAAGAATTTTGAAGTTTGTGGGATGTTAGTGTTGGTTAGAATGAATTTGGGATTTGAGGAAAATGGTGTAGATCTAAGTTCGCCCTATAATGGTGATTAGTTGTATCCCTGAGGAAAGGGTGGTAAGATAAGTTTGATGATTTTAATGCTTAATGCTTGTCATGACTCATGTATGAATCGTTCATGGTATTTGATGGTGTAAGGTTGAATGAGTTGGCTAGGACTTCTTAACCCATTAATGATTTAATCTTTTGAACTTAGGAGTTTAGTAATATTAGAGTGTCTTGAGGATCATACCTAGGTTGCAGCTAGTTGTTCTAAGTGAGAATATTTGGATGATACCTTGAGTTTTGAAATGCCCTTGAGACTAAGTGACTTCTTGTAATTTTCTAGTGTGTATTTTTGGGTATATGCTTGGTGGAAAAATACTTGGCTATAATTCTTGGATTTAAAGATATGATCGTATATCATGGTATCGGAGACTTGTTTGAGGTAGTAAGTCGTCATGATAAATTAAACCATGTTACTTAAGGATTATGGACATGAGTGAAATCTGATTAGATGAGCTATGACGGTGATGCCTTAGGATGTTGATGATGACGTTTTGTTTGGTGTTCTACCTTGTGGGCCATAGGAGTTGAAAAGAGATTAGTATGAAGAATTCCTTGTTAGTCCTTCGGTTTTGAAACCTTTGAGTATGTGTCAAATTTTGGAGTTAAGAGAATGATAGTATGCTTGAGTTGCAATTCCGCAATTGGGAATCCGTTTTATATGAAAGGATCGATGAATTGGGTTGTAGTCGATTTATCGAATTTAGGTGTACCTTACTTTGATGATTTGTGGTACGATGGTCCCTTGTGAGAGACCTTTGTAGAGGAATAATTAAGTTGTTTTACTATCGCCCTGAGTTCGAAAGGAGAATTTTGTGGTTTAAACCTTATACCTTTACTCGTACCATTATCTGTTTCCGTTTCCATCCTTGCAAGTTTTTGTCAAAATTGATCTTTAAGAGATCACGTGCTCATATCTTATTTCTTACTCGGATATCTTCATAACTCTACTATCTGCTTTGTCTCTTTCTTATGACCTCGTTATTTTCAGCGTTTCTCTCTTGTAATCTCGTGCCTGATTATTCTCGTGTTCTCCTTGACATTTCTTATCGTTTCCTAACTCATTGCTTCATCTTTCTTCTAGTGGAGTGGATATCCCGTTTGTAAGGCTCACAGAATAAGTGTAATGTATTTTGGGATTCTTTAGCTAGAATATGTGTCTTTGGATTGAGCAAATTTCATGTTGTATTTGATCATGGGAAATAGGACTTAAGCTCTAGGATGAATTCTTATACTGATAATGTATCCTCTCTAGGTGGCTTTAGATTTTCGAGTTTGATGTGGTGGTGTTCATTCAAAGTTCAAGTTTATTGGAATGATAGTTCATTTTTGTTTATTATCATAATAGTTGCCTTAGAGATCATTTGGGAATTAGATGTCTCTAAATGTTGGATTCTAAAAGAGACTTTACTTTGGTAATTAAGACTGGTGACTAAACTTTGAGGAATATTTTCGTAAGTAAAGATCGATGCATCTTGACTTGTAGTTGAGCTGGATGATTTGAATAGTTGTATCATCGCCATGTGCTTGGCCATATAGGACTTGGAATTTGTAATTGTTCTCTCTTGAGATTTTTTGGTTTGTAAATGAGAAATTCCTTTAAGTTTAAGATAATGAGCCTATGAGTGATTCGAATCGGAGAATTGGAATGGTGAGCCCATTCATCTTATGATTGGTGCTAATTATGCTTTTCTAGTTATGATTATCTATGCTTATGGACTCGAGTGTAATAATTGATTGGACTAAAGATGTTCGAATATATTAAGGAATCTTTCATGTGGATTATGGGTTTTCCCACTACAAGAAATCTTGTTTCAGGCGACTGTTATAAGGCGACTGATACAAGTAGTCGCCAATTTAGCGACTGAAAATAGAATATGGCGACTGAAATCAGTCGCCAAATTGGCGACTGAAACCATCCCCTGAATTTCATCAAAAAAACTCGGGCGACTGAAATCAGTCGCCAAATTGGCGACTGATAAGCCATTTGGCGACTGATTTCAGTCGCCATTTTGGCGCCTGCCAGATCAGTCGCCAAATTGTCTATTATCCAGAACACGCAAAACTCATCCGCCTTCAACTTTACTCATTTCCTTCAATCACCCGAAACCCCCATTTCCTTTACATAATCGCCACCACCACTACTCCATTTCCTTAACCACCTCTCCGACCACCACTCCGACACTAGCTCCACCGATATCACCACCGTCCTCACCAACAAACTCCGACTCTTATTCTATTTCCGTCACTTTTCCTTAATTAGGTGCGTCTTTTGCTCTCCTAAATCTACTTCCTTAGCTTGTTTGTTTGTTTATTTTATGATTTTAATTAGTATTATGATGTTTATGTATAATTTGTGATGCTTACAAAGTTCTAATGGTTAGTTAGTTAGGGTTTGTGTAGTTTGATGGTTAGGGTTTATATAAATTGGGGGTTTTGTGAAATTGTTAACATTATGTTAATCGAGGTTGTAATTGACAATGTATTGGTGTTTTTGATGATGTTAGGATTGTTGATTGACTAAATTAGTATAAATGGGAGTATTATTGATGTTAGAAAGTTAGTATTCCCTCCGTCTTATTCATTTGTTTGCCCTTTAAATTATTTTTTATGGTTGTTTTAATCAAAAGGCAAATAAATAATTGTGATGGAGGGAGTAGAATGTTAGGATTTTATAATTAAAGTGTGTATGTATTAGTTTGATAGTTGTTATGTATCCATGTTGATAATGTTATTGATTAGAATGATAGTAGTTTAATTAGTGATATGTTAATTTTAGTATAGTTAGTATCCATGTTGACAATATTATTGTTTGGTTTATTATTGATAATAGATATGTTCCTAGAGTTAGTAATAATTGATAATCAATATTGTTGTAATTATTGTTGTGTGGGTTAATGTTTAGATTAAAATGAAGAGGTTGGAACGTACATGGATGTACGAAGATAGACTTGATAGGAAAAGACGTCCTACCGCTAGATTTATAAAGGGGGTTGCCGAGTTTATTGAATTTGCTAGACAACAAGACGAGTATGATTTAGTAGCAAAGAAACTTAGGTGTCCTTGTATTAAATGCAAAAACATGAGATATCTACATGACATTGAGGTTCAAGAACATCTTTATACAAACGGGTATATTATTATAGTTCAATAATTTTAGGGTATATTATTTTTATTTATATTTTCTTATATTATTATAGTTTTTAATTAATAATTTATTTTACTAATACTTACCTTTTAAATTGTAGAAAACATTTGACTGGCCGGCCGGAATAGAGTATATTGTACGTCAAAGGTACAATGAGACGTGCACTAGACGGTTAAGGGATAACATGTATAAGGTTGTCAAGAGGAAGAAGGAGCCGGAACATATGAGAGGTATTTAATTGTTTTTGTTATTTGTATATATATAGTTATATTTTTACATATTTTATAATACTTATTTAACTTGTAGGTGGTGCATATGAAGATATGCTTAAGTATCGTGAAACTGAGGAGTTTCAGGCTAGGTCGGCCCAAGCATCCAAAAATAAAAAAGGAGGAAAGAAAGATGGAGCGGCTGAGCCGTCGCATCACGCAGGATCTCGATCTTTCCTTAGCCTAGTTTTGGGTGTAAGTTATAATTTCCACTTTTTCCTCCATTTTAAAATTATAACTTAAATTCTT